>MU856957.1:34347-92065 GCA_033296705.1 Chaetomidium leptoderma | reverse complement strand
CCCCCCTAGGCAAGCAACACCCTCGGCAAAAATCCAGGCTATCCTACCCCGTTCCCTTGTCTCGCTGCAACCCCCTTTGGCTCGTCTCTATTTGAGTTGTCTGTTATTTATAGAGTATACAGGTAATGAGATCGCTGTCTGTGGGAGTTCGGATGTTTGTTTGAACTCGTATGTTGGACATAGGATCGCGTGAAGGCGCCGGACATGGCGCGGATGGCGGTAGGACGGATTTCTTTGAGAGGTTGGACATTGAAACGGTTTCTTAATGTCCACCGTGTCACGGCTCACGGACTCGGCTTAAGATGGAAGAAAGAACGCGAGACGATGGGATACCTGAGTGACGCCGGTTGTAGGCTATATATATATCTGGGACGCTTTGAGATGGAGACTCGGTTCAAATTATCGAGTCTATCTAAACTGCCTACTCGCCATCCGTACGACGCGGTTCGCTTGTCCCATTCAGATTCAGCCTCAGCTCGATGACGTCGCAAATGGAGGGTACTGATGCCATGGCGCCTGTGTAAAGGGGGTTAGCGCCATCGGCGGTTTTCTCTTCCACGGCGGTGTTGTAGAAGGATTGATCTGGTTTAGTAGAGCGAGGGAAGTGAGTACTGGTCACAGCCTAGCGTTCGCAGGGTTTGAAATAAAAGGGGGATCAACTGACCATCTGGAACGTCGGGGGTTAGCGATCGGAGAGAACGAGGAAGCTATATGGGGGTCACAAGTGTTGGGAAGACGTACCTCCGGTGTCACCGCATGCGAGGGTTCTATTGTGATCTCGTCAGTAAAGCTCCCAGCTAGGGGAATGAAGGCTTAACGAGAAACGTACTTGCTAGCCGGCTGCAGTGAAATAGAGTTAGTAAAGGCAGCTGAGTGAGTCTGTCTGACTGGTGGATGGTACTCACCGTGAGAACCTGGAACCAGCCGGTAATCGAGGGTACCGGACCGGCAACGTTCGTCTCCCCCTTGACGCCCCAGTCTTCTGCGAGCATGCACATCTGCTTCGCTGTGATGGGGTTCCTCCACATGGCCTGGGCGCAAGAAGTCAGTGTATCTACTGGTTTGTGGCTAAAATGGAAGGATAAGGTTTCAAGGATTACCGTGTTCATGGCTGGAGCGACAACAATAACTTTCTTCTTCATGTCGATACTGGCATCTGTGTCCCAGGCACGGATGACAGAGGTGAGGAGGTTATCCGACATGCCGTTGACTACCTTGGCCAGGGTGTTTGCGCTGAGTGCTGTGGCTGGTGAGTTGATTTCTCCTCGTCCCAAGGTCTTTGAAGTGACTTACGGGCTACCACGAGTATATCGGCCCCTGTCCAGCTAATCAATAACCACTACGCACAGTCATCCCGCCCCACCGAAAAAGACAAGCTACTTACATCTCCGCAACCTGCCAGAGCCGCAAGTGATCCTCTTGGTTAGCCGACTGAGTCTACTTAAGTGGGGAACGCGTTCATAGGAAGAGGGACAGACTCAATATGCAGAATGCTCGCACCGCGGCGCCAGGGCTGCGGGCCCCATTCATCACGGTCCCGGTAGACGGCATCGACGTTGGGCATTCGCAGCAGGGAAGAAACGGTGGGCTGCTCGGCGCTCTGGCCGCCGAGGAAGTGGGTGGCCGACTCGGTGAGCACAATACGAATCGAGAGGGTGCCCTCGTACTTGGCCAGGGCTTCAACAATGACGGGGACTGCGTGGACGGGTCAGATAGATGAGAGTGGAATGGAATGTTGTTGGGTTTGGCCAAACTTGCTCTTGATGGTCGCGACGGAGCCGGACGCCCTGGGATTGGCTTGTTAGAGTCTCGTGAGAGGTGTTTTTAGGGGGGACAGCAGAGGCGCACGCTAGGAGCAGGTGCTTTTTCCCATCGTCGCGGGCTGTGACCAGGGACTCGATCGAGTTGGACTGGCCCGACACGTAGTGGTTGTCGTGGTCGCTGCCGACGGACTGCAACATGGTGAATGATCCGATGTTTTTTTGTTGTCTGTGGGCTTTGCGATGGGAGGTTACTTGGAGACCAGATGGTTCTCTAGTGCTTTCTAGCTGTGTGGTCGCTGTTGTGGTGTGGTTTCAGGCCATTCTGTACTTGGTGTTTGTCATCGGACGAGGAGAGCCGGTGGTTACTACTAACGTACAGATTACTAAAAGACGTGATGAGAATCATGAGTTAGCTTTGCAAAGGCCTATCTTGGTTTGTGTTCCAAATGTCACGGTTGCTGTGGCTATTCTGTGAATCTGAACTTTATTTGAGCTACTATGTACACGACATCAATCCCGACAAAACGCCTTATCCTAGACTTGCTTTGCGTTCGGGCTTCCCGTTTGCTTCGTCGCTGGTTTTGTCTTCAGTCCTGACGAGAGAGTGACGTGCGCGGTGCGCCCACTGCCCCTCACTCAAGGGTCCCTGGTGGGGAGCTTGTTCACCAGTCGACGACGTCATAACCCTAACCCTTCACTTCAACCACACTCGAATCGTGAAGCTCCAGGGCTCCCGTCAGACCTGTGTTTCGCTGAATGAAAATACCAATCAAGTGTCGACAGAGGCATCCAGCTTTACAAGATTACTCTTTTGCTCACATTTTCTTTTTTCTTTTTCTTTCTTTTTTTTCTTTCTTTCTTTCTTTTTTTTTTTCAAGACGGCAGTCGTGCTGTCAGATGTTCAGGTAGCACCGACCCCTGCCACCACCAAACACCCCGAGAGAAAGAGCCAATTAGACGCGTCTCCAAGTGGCGTGAGCTCGCGCTTTCGCATCAGAAGCTCCTTTGTTGCTGGAGCAAGACCACCAACCACCAACCACCAACCACCAATTGAACTCATCAATCACTCAATTTCGTCATACTATCGATTGGCATCTTTTTGGCCAAAAACAGCAAATTTCATTTCAGTTACACACCTCAACATCTCTCCGTGCTTCCCGCGACAATGGCGACACCCACCCCCGCCACCGGCACCTCGACGCCGCTCCAGCTCGACCCCGAGGAGACGGCCAATAGCCTCAGAGTGTCGCTCGCCGACCTCTCGGCCAAGGCTACCGCCCTGTACGTGCACAAAAAGTACGAGGAAGCCGCCGAGGGGTACGCCCAAGCCGCCGAGATGCAGGCCGAGATGAACGGCGAGATGAGCCCCGACAACGCCGAGATCCTGTTCCTCTATGGTCGCGCCCTGTTTAAGGTTGGCCAGAGCAAAAGCGACGTTCTAGGCGGCAAGGCCCCCGAAAACAAAAAGCCAGCCAAGCCGCAGCCTGCAAAGGCGGCCGAGAAGAAGAATGGGGCCAGCTCGTCAGCTGCTGCCGTTGCTCGGGCAGAGCATAAGCTGGGCGAGGCCGTTGGGGAGGCAGCTGCCAAGGAAGCGGTAAACAAGGAGAACGAGGAGCCAAAGCCCGAGCAAAAGAAGGCTTTCTTCCAGTTTGAGGGCGACGAGAACTTTGTCGACTCGGAGGAGGAAGAGGACGCCGAGGAAGCCGAGGGCGAAGACGAAGAGGAGGAGGACGACCTTGCCGTCGCCTTCGAAGTCCTTGACTTGTCCCGCGTCCTCTTCAACAAGCGGCTCGAGGCCGTCCAAGCAGAGGACGAGGCGCAACAAGGAAAGGGCAAGGACGTCGCCGAGGGCGACAACTCGGCCACAATCAGGCACATCAAGGAGCGCCTCGCCGACACGCACGATCTCCTCGCCGAAATCTCGCTCGAGAACGAGAGGTATGTCGCAGGGCCGTGAAGAGACCATCCGCCGCTTGGTACTTCCCGAACTTGCAAGCTGACATACTCCCCCCCTCTCTTTCTCCCAAACCCAAAGATACCCCAACGCCATCACCGATTCCCGCGCCTCCCTCAAGTACAAAGAGGAGCTCTACCCATTCGAATCCGAAATCATCGCCGAAGCCCACTTCAAGCTCTCCCTCGCCCTCGAATTCGCCTCGGTCACCAAGTCCTCCGACGACAACAACAACGACAATGCGGCTGCTGCTGCTGCTGCAGGAGGAGGAGGAGGAAGCGACCAAATCGACCAAGCCCTCCGCGACGAAGCCGCATCGGCCCTCGAGGCCGCCATCAACAGCACCAAGCAAAAGCTCCAAAACAAAGAAGTCGAGCTCGCCACCCTGCACAACCCGGACGACAACGAGGCCACGCGCCGCCAGATCGCCGACGTCAAGGACGTCTTGGTCGACATGGAACAGCGCCTCGTCGACCTGCGCAAGCCCCCCGTCGACATCAACGCCGCCCTGGGCATTGCCCCGCCATCGGCAGTAGCCCCCGAGGTTTCGGAGCAGGTCAAGAAGAATGCTACCGATCTGTCGGGCCTGGTGAGGAAGAAGCGCAAGGCCGAGGAGGAGAAGCCTGTTGGGGAGGAGGCTAAGAAGAAGGCGAGGGAGGAGGAGGAGGCGGGGGATACGCCTATGCATGCCGCTTAGCAGGGGCGTGCTCTTGCAGGTCGGACAATTTGGCATGAGGTTATTTTTTTATTTCTGGACATTTTGAGACTCGGTTGCTTGATTGCTATATTGGTGTTGACTGTTGGGTTGTTAGGGGGAAAAAAGGGCATTCTTGAGCTGGTATGGTATGCCAATGGCATGCATGTTATTTTTGTATGATGAAGCTTGTTCGCTCTCTTTATTTTCCCCTTGGAGCGGCGTACTCTTCGGGGAGGGGGTTGTTTATGTGACAAAAACGGTTGGCTTTAGGGGGGTACTGGTGAGTACATACTTCGTTAGTAGCAGTAGGTAGCTCTTTGGGACACAGAACACGGCTGAGCAAAAACCATCATTCATTTCCCCATGCTGATTCCCGGGTATTATTATGCTTTATCCTAACCCGCAAATGCTATGCCCTTAGCCCCATAATTACAAAACCTGTAAATATATATATATATATATCCCTAACATTCCGTGGAACTACCGCCTTCAGAGCTGGAAATTCGTGCTCTGCACCCTGTTCTCCGGACCCCGCAGGTGTGCCGACGACCCCTTGAACAGGCTCTGCCAGATGTAGGCCTCGCTGAGCAGCAGCTCAATGTCCTTTTCGGTCCAGCCGCGCGTCGGCAGCGACTGCAAAAACATCATGATCTCTTGGAAGTCCATCTTGACCAGCTTGTCGGACCACTTGACCAAAAAGGCGGCGCACACGTAGAGGTGGAATTCGGAGAAGCCTTGTTCTTCGGCCTGATTTTGATGGAGACGTTAACATGGGGGTTGATTGATAACTTGGGGGGGGGGGGGTTGGCTGGCTTACCATGTAGGTATCCCACATCCTGACCGTGTTCTTGACGCTAATCTCACGCATCAGGAGACAGTTCATCCAGCGGAAACTAAACTGGATGAACTCGACACTCTCTTCCTCCAGATGCTTCGCCAGCCCGGCGTCGATCCGCGCCGTGAGATCCCGCAGCGCAGACACCTGCCGCTGGATGCCGGGCTGTGCCACGATGTAGTGGTCTTGGATGCCGTCCAGCAGCTTGGTCAGACACCAGAACGAGTCGGCCTCGACCGCGTCCAGCACCGCCTTGGGGAGCTGGCCCGGGTCCATGCCGCTCTCGATGTCCGGGTCGGTGATGTACGTGCCCAGAAAGACCTGCCAGAAGGGGGTTACCAGGTCGTTGATACCCTGCACGTACCCGCTCGCCGGGTGCCGTACGGCCCACACGTAGAGGATGCGCTCGAGCGACCGTTGGGTCGCTTCGTAGCTGTACAGCTCAATGTGTGGGTTGGTGCGCGGCACGTCGATGCTGATTTGGTGCCAGATGGCTTCGTCGAGCCCGCGCGCGCCGCGGCCCGAGGGGGTTGAGGTTGGGGTGCCGCCTCCGCCTCCGCCTCCGCCTCCACTTCCTCCCTTGTCGAAGGCTTGCCGGACACCGTCGAGGTACTCTTTTCTTTTTCTTTCTAGGGTGGCTAGCCGTCTTTCGCTGCTAGTCGGGAGGTAGCTGAGGAGGAGCTGCCAGGTCATGGCGCGGACTTCTTCTGGCACACCCGACCATGCCACGGCTCGGAGGTCGGGTAGGGGTATTGTGGATGCTTGGAGCAGCCTCTTGAACTTGTTTATCCTTGTTATCCTCGAGTTGATGGCGTCGGTTTCCTTGGACGTGGCGTTGGGCGGTATTGATGGGTAGTTGATGAGGTGGAGCGCGTTCGCGGGATCGCGTAGTATCTCTTTGTACTGCGGCCGTAGGATCTTGCCCTCGGTCTTCTTGGGCATGGGGTATGTTGATGCGGGCCGCTCGATGGCGATGTCGGCGCTGTCCGAGTTCCTTCGGCGCGGTTGCTCTTTGACATCGTCTTTGACATGGTCGCCATGGCCCAGCCCGTTGTCGGTTTGTGCCCTGTTCAGTTCTGCTTTCCGCTTGGTCCTCCTCTTCATGTTGGACAGACTCGGCAGCCCGAAGTCGTCGCCGTCGTCCGACTCGTAGTCGTACATGTCCTCGGCGTCGTCCACAGTCCAGTCATCGTTGGTAGTGGACAGGAAGTTCATGTAGGTCCTGAATGGAGGTGCGCTGGCCTTGGAGCTCGTTGATGTGGTTCGTTCGTGTGCCGAAATCGCTGATGGCGGGGTTCTTGGGCGGGAACCTGCGCTGGAAAGGTTCCTGGTCCGAGTCAGCGGCGAGATGGGCCAATACCGAGACGCAATAATACGTACATGGAGTCTAACTTGAGCATGTCGGCGTGGGAGTAAGCGGCGCCGACTACCAGGCTCGAGTCGCGTGTCTTGTTCGGGGGCGGGGCGTCTCGAGGAGGGGCCCTGAAGAAGGGCGAGGTAGCGCTGCGAGCGGAGGGTTAACTATAGAACAGAAGAAAAGATGCAAAAGGGTAAGGCATACTCAGACCTGTCTGCAATCATTCCGAGGGTCAAATTAGCAAATATGCTTTGTGGGGAGGTGTCATTCCGTGCCTCGCCCTGGACGCACCGACTTGCACCATCTCCTGCTTCAGCGACAACGGCGGCTGTCAGTACAGAACCAACCCTGAAACAGTCTGGTGGCGCTCCTACCTGAGGCGGGGCTTTCTTGCCGCCGGCCGAAGAAGAAAACATTATGGGTGCCTTGCGATGCCGTCGAGCAATGGCATGACTGGTCTTTTTGTCTCGGTGTCGTGATCTTGCGGATCTGCTTGTTGCTTGCTTGTCCTTCCCGTTCCGTCTTTGGCGCTGATGTCAGGCCTGGCCGCCTGGGTGGACAGCTGCGTGCCGGCTTTGGACAGCCGACCCGCCCGCAAGTTAGTGAGTGGTCGGCTCACTGCCCTGCACGGCAGAGACTGCCCCACTCTCCCTCAGGCAACGGCGCTGTGAGTGGGCCAATAAGTAGACCCACTCCGGCAATGACAGGAACTGCGTCCAACTTCAGCGCCAGCTTTTGAACGTGCATCTCCATCGCATCGCGAACCTGAACCCAACCCCAAACCATCAACGAGGTGCGCTGAACATCGCCATCTTTACGCTCTGTTTTCCATCGACGTCAGCGGAGGACACCACACAGCCTTCCTTTTCTCTTTGGTCCTTCTCCCCCGTCAATCATCTTTGGCTTGCATCAATTCATCCGCCCAACCAAGAAGCGCGTTCAGTTCGGAGCGAGAGTCGCAGACCCCAAGAAGCCAGCAACCATGACGGAACCCGAGAACTTTGACGACGAGCTGTTTGCCGATCTGTATGTGTAGAATACACTAGCATTTGTGTGTCAGAAATGGATGCTAACCAAGGACAGTTATAATGACGACGAACCAGCGGGCAGGCCAACGCGCGCCCCTGAGCCCGATCAGTACTCGGCGGTGCCGGCGGCAGCCCCTGAAATTAAGCACGAGCACGCCGAGGATGCCGGGCAACACCAGGACTACAACGGAGGAGAGGCCGCCCAGGTGAAGTACGACGAAGAGGAGGAGGATGACGACGACGAGATCGACTTCAACCTCGGCAATGGACCGTCCGCTGCCGTGACACACCACGATCACCACGAAAACCAAGATCACCACGACCACAACGATCACTACGACGAGAAGCCGGCATACAATGCGGCCCCTGCGCCTGCCGTTCACGCAAAGGGTCCTAATTCCAAGGAAGACGGGTAAGTGAAAATTCTCTCATTTTTGATTGGGCATGGCATATGTATGCAACACAACACGCACACCTCGCTGGGCCTCCTCGTCGAGGTGGCCATTTGCGACGAAGAATCGTGACAACGTTGGTCTACTCAGCACCTGCAGCGCCGGACACCGTGGTGGCTATGAAGTGGGACGCCTTGGAGGCAGGGAGTTGGAGAGCAGGGGCTGGATCTTGGTCTGGGCCGTTGAGACATCTGTTTGTGGCGGATGGTATCTGGGGATTTGCCTCCAGTCGTTCTGGCTTACTTCGGAATCCGCGTGGGACAAACGAAGGGCCAAGCCAGGCCAGGCGAGGAGCTATGCATACGGTATGCAACCAAGCTATGTCTAGAAGGGGAAAAGAGGAGGGACTGGAATCTGCCTGACCGCACGCCCGCTCCGATAAATCAGCGCCGACACGATAGATGGGGAGTTTGCGCTCCTGTCTTCATAGCCCAGTCGCAGATAATCTTAGAGAACCAGGAGACGGCAGGCCCCAGCAAACCTGGGGTCCAGTCGGCTCCGGTATCTAGATCAAGATTTGGCAGCGATTAGCGCAGCACCCAGGCGAGACAGCTAGCTTCACGATAGGCAAGAGCACGAGACAGGAACAAGAAAATCAGTTCGGCAAAAAAGTCATCCCTGGCAATTTGCGCTGCACCTCTTCTTCACGCTCGTGGGAACTGCTGTAGCGTGCTCCGCATCCGCCCGGCTCTACAACACTTCTCACTTCGGCCAAAACACCGCCTTCCAAATCGCCAGGATGCCCAAGAAAGATCAGTTTTCGGTTGTCAGCCATAAGGACTGGAAGTCATCGCCGTGGCCCGACTTCATCCCGCTCGACGTGAGCGACAGCGACAGCGACAGTGAAGAGTCGTCCGACACCCCGCCTCCATTGCCGCCATCGCTGCCACTTCCAAGCACGCCAACCTCCTGCGACTGCCAGGCTGAGAGCCGGATTGGCCTTCCAGTTGGCGGTGCCAAGCATGCCGACACACCGAGTGGCGCGCTCAATGATGGAGACAAATACAGGTCGAGAGAAAGGTCGGAACATGATAAAACACACCCGGGCGCAGATATGACAACGGTCGACGGAACCAGCTTCATGTTTCTGAACATGTTGGAGACGAACCGCCGCTCGGCCACTCGACTACCTGCTCTCCAACCTGCCATGTCCTAGCCACCATGTCCATGCCCAGTTGCCATTTTACCGATAACATTGCCAGTCGGCTATTACTGACGATGGGGAGATGATGCTAACGGGTTTGTGAATGCAGAAAGATGTTTATCGGTGGACTCAACTGGGAGACCACAGACCGTAAGTCGCTCTACACCCAGCTCATTGAGGCCACTCTGCTAATTCCCCGCCCAAAGAGTCCCTGAGAGACTACTTCTCCCAGTTCGGCGAAGTCGTAGAATGCACCGTGATGAGGGATGGCGCTACTGGTCGCTCGCGCGGGTTCGGCTTCCTCACTTTCAAAGACCCCAAGACGGTCAACATTGTCATGGTCAAGGAGCACTACCTGGACGGCAAGATCGTGAGTGCCGTCGATTCGAATTTCTTATCATCACGGCAACATGCCCTTCCTAGCTAACCACCTATTCACTTACTTAGATCGACCCGAAGCGCGCCATTCCCCGTGACGAGCAGGAAAAGACATCCAAGATCTTTGTCGGCGGCGTCAGCCAGGAGACCACGGACCACGAATTCCGCGAATACTTTGCCCAATTCGGCCGCGTCGTCGATGCCACCCTGATGATGGACAAGGACACGGGCCGCCCGCGCGGCTTCGGTTTCGTCACGTTTGAGAGCGAGGCCGGCGTCGACGCCTGTCTCGCCGCCAACCTCGAAATCCACGGCAAGCCCATCGAAGTCAAGAAGGCCCAACCCCGCGGCAACCTCCGCGACGAAGAGGACGCCAACCGTCGCGGCGGCGGTGGCGGCGGCGGTGGCGGCAAGTTCGGCCGCAAGGGCCAGGGAATGGGCATGGACGACGGCACCGGCGGCGGTGGCGGCGGCGGAGGCCAGGGAGCCATGGGCGGCATGGGCGGCATGGGCCCCGGCACCGCGGGCATGTCGCCCCAGGTCATGGCCCAGTACATCCAGCGCATGCAGCAGGCCATGGCCATGTTCCAGCAGCAGATGATGATGAACCGCGGCATGAACCCGGCCATGAACCAGATGATGTACATGCAGCAGATGCAACAGATGCAGCAGCAGATGGCCGCTGCCCAGCACGGCGGACGCGGCAACATGCCGGCGGGTATGAACCCGGCCATGATGCAACAGCAGATGCAGCAAATGCAGCAGATGATGAACCAGCAGCAGGGCGGTGCTGGCGGCGCCGGTGGTGGTGGTGGTGTTGGTGGTGGGCCGGGGATGAATCCGGGCGGCATGAGCCCCGGTGGCATGAGCTCCGACTCGGGCGCTGCTACTGCCGCCGCCGGTGGTGGTGGTGCCGGTGGTGCGGGCCCGAACCAAGCCGGCTACATCGGCTACGAGCAACAGCAGTACGATCAGCAGCCGGGACCGGGTCAGGGTCCGGGCCAGGGCCGACGCGGCGGTCGCGGTGGTGGAGGTGGAGGTGACATGCACCACCAGCAGGCCTACAACCAGGGCGGATTCATGGGTGGTGGTGGTGGCGGCGGCGGTCCCACCAGCTGGGAGGGCATGTATGACGACGTCCCCCAGCCCATGATGAACCAGGGCGGCGGTGGTGGACGTGGGGGTTTCCACAAGGGTGGTCGTGGAGGTGGCGGACACCAGCAGCAGCAGATGTCGCAGGGCCCGATGGATCCAATGAATGCGCCGCCGGCGAATGCCCCGACGGGCCCTAAGAATGCGGGCAGGCCCGGGGCGAACTATCGCGGTGGCGGACGCGGTGGGAACAGGGGTTTCCATCCTTATGCCAGGAGCTAGGGGTCTTGGTACTAAGCGGGAGCGTTGATGGGGTTGGGAGGAGTAGGGGGGTGGTGGTGGTTTGCTTCCTTGCCTTTGCTCTTCTTCAGCTTTTTACTTTTGCTTTTGCTTTTGCTTTTGCTTCTGGGCTCTTTTGATTTGGTGGTTCATGGTAATAGGGGGCTGGTTGGGCGAGAAGACGACAGGAAAGGGTGAGGGGATGGAACAGTTCAACATGGGCGAATAATATGCTACTTAGGGTTCTTCTCCTAGATGGTAGTAGGTACAAACGGGGTGTTTCCCTCAGTCATATAACCTCGTAAACCCCTCTGCCGGCGGTTGCAACCAGTTCCTCTCGTCGTACTCAAACCCCTCAGCCCCTTCAATAACATGAAACGTATAAATGATCCTCCCCTTCTGGCTCAAATTCCGCTCACTCTTGTGCAACAAATTCCCATGAATTAACACCAACGACCCAGCCTTCACCTCCCCCGGCACGTACTCCCCTCCATCCCCTTCTCCCTTCAGCTCCTCCTCCTTCCCATACCCCTCCCCACGAGGAAACCTCCCCCCTTCATTCCCAACCATCTCAGTCCCCTCCGTCCGGCCCCTCACCAACCGCTTCTCGACAGCCGCCCAACGATGCGAGCCGGGTAGGAAACTCAAACAGCCATTCTCGAGCGTGGCGTCCTCCAGCGCATACCAGAAGCCGACGGCGCTCGGCGGGTCCGTGTACAGAAAGGTCGAGTCCTGGTGCGGCGGCACGGCGCCGCCAATCTCGGGCTGCTTGCAGATGACCATGCTCTGCAGCACGCGCGGGTCGGCGAACCCGAGCGCTTGGGCCACGGCCGCGGGGCGCGCCTTCATGCCTTTGATATACCTACCACTACTACTACTACTACTTCTATTCCCGATATCATCATCAGATAGCAGCAGGGAAGCAAAGGGCGGCGACAGGCCGTGCAGGTAGTGGCCGATCTTGTTGACGGCGCGGTGCTTGGGCTTGGTGAGGGTGGTGCCGGACGCGTCGAAGGCGTCGTCTTCGAGGAAGAAGCGGATCTTGTCGCCCGACGTGAGGAAGTAGTCGTCGCCGACGTGGTCGGTGCCCGTCTCGCCGCCGGTCCGGAAGCGCGTGAGGGGGTGGGTGGACAGGTCGAGCGTGGAAAGGAGGCGGTGGGTTTCGGCGAGGAGGTCGGCCACTGTCGACGGCGGGAGGGCGTCGGGGATGATGAGGTAGCCATCGCGGTGGAAGGTGGAGAGTTGGGCCGGGGTGAGGCCTTCGGAGGGGGTGGCCGAGGACATGGTTGGGTGTGTTTCTGGTTGTGTTCAATAGACGTGGATGGTGTGGGAGTTGAAAGGGGGGGTTGTGTCCAGCCAAGGTTGAAGAAATGCCCGTGACCGAGAGTTGTGAGCTGTGGTTTGAAAGTTGAGACTTGAAGAGGGGTGAGTTGACCCCGCCATCCCGAGGCTTGGTATCTTATCTAGGAGCTCCTAGCCTCCTCATGCTCTCTGTCACCAAACAGAGTGCGTGTCGGAGAAAAAGACAAGTCAAGGGAAGGGAACGTCCCGGCACATCATTTCACAGAAACAAGTAGAAATCAATCAATCCCACCAGTACAGTAGGCAATGAACCAAGGCAGATAGATGTATTCCTCTCCCCTAAGTAAGACCAGAGCATTGTGCAAGTCTCGAACCTAAAAGATAACGTGAAAGCAAAGTAGGTAATAAGGTAGTAGTAATGCCGGCTCGATTCGGCCATCCCATAAACTAACATCCCATCCCTTCCATCACAGCTGTCTCCAAAGCAAACAAAAAGCAACCAAGGAAAGTAGGGAAAAAAGGGGAACAACCCAATTTACAACATATATACACAATCCTGCCCCCCCACTTCGTCTGGGCTTCCATTTCTGGACACGCCTAGTAAGTCAGGGCAGACTACGGGTAGAAGGAAACCGGAGTAGGTAGGGATGGTATCAGGTAATTCAAGATCCAGAATTCCATGACGCCAAAGAGAAACAAACGATAAGTAGCCAAGATCAAAAGAAAAACAGCAGGAAACCAAAACAAACAGGGAAGGGAGGAACAACCCGACGCCCTCAACGCCTCCAAACCCAAGCCACCCTCCTCCCTCAGACAACGCGGTAATAAAGCCGCCTTCTGCTCGCAGACAAGCAAAGCCCAGCCGCGTCAACCCTACTACTTCCTCAACACGGCATCATACACCGCCGTCAGCCCCGACACAGCCGTGCCGACCAACACACCCTTCCAGCCGCTGTACAGGGCCGAGTTGATCCTGCTGACCGACTCCGGGTTGATGGCGCCACAAAAGGTAACGCCCTGGGCATAGACCACATAGGTGACGATGGCCTTGACAATGCTAAACATGACAGGATCAACGGCATACTCCACCTGCTCTTGTCTACCACCCCTCCTCCCCTTGACAGTCTGTTGATGGTGCGCAGCAGCCCCCGAACTCAAATTAAAAAAATACCCAACCAAACTCGGCAACACCACGCTCGTCACAGCCCAGGTCAGCGCGGGGCCCCAAAACGCCGCCGTCACGAGCGCAAACATATCCGGCAAATGAACCGGATAGTCGGGGCTCCCCAAAAACCCCACGGCGGGGATGGTGAAGGCGTAGCGGTCCGGCAGCACTTCCTGGCGGAGCTTGTACAGCTCAAACAGCGCAATGGCCGACACCACCGAGTGCACCGTCGACAACCACTCGCGCGTCGTCTGCGTCGCCTCGCTGAGGCCCGACTCTTGGTACAGCGAGGCCACGCGCGCCCGCACCGCTACCGTGCTGCGGTCTACGGCGTGCGCCACGTCGGCCGGCGTCGCGGGCAGCTGCTGGATGCGCGAGGCCAGAGCGAGCGCGGCGCGGCCGGGGGTGCGGGCTAGCGCGGTTGAGGTGGCGGAGGCGGCTTCGGCGGCGAGGGTGGGGAGGCTGGTGGTTTCGGTGTTGTTGTTGGAGGAGGAGTCTTCCTCTTCCTCTTCGGCTTCTTCTTCGGTCCTGGGTTTGGGGGGGTTGGGTGGTCAGCTTGGGGGGTTGTTGCGTTTGTTTTGTTTTGTTTTGTTTACCCGGCTGCCGCGGGAAGGGGGGGGGGGGAGGGCTTCCGGGAAACGCGACTCTGCACTGTGGGGGAGCACTCACTCAGCGGCGACAATCTCCTCGACGGGTTTGGGAGCCCGGCGTCTGGACACCTTCAGCTCAGGGGCGGCGAGGGCCTCCTTCTTGATGGGCGAGCCGCCTGCGCGGGCGCGGCTCTTGAAGTAGTCCTGGAACCGCGAGTCCTGCTGGTAGCGCGAGACATTGTCCGACAGGTGTTCGTCGATGGCGAGCTCCAGCTCGCTCTTTCGGTAGCCCTCGTAGCTACACACAAGAGAAACGCGTTAGATCGTGTCATGGTATCATGGTATCATTGCTGTGAAGGTTGCGACGCGTTCTGCATCGCGATGGCGATGGGTGGTGGTGATGCAACGCGCGAGAGCTTGCGCGGGACAAGTGCTCGCTCCGCAAACAACACCAGATGGATGCGCACTGCAACAAGGACAAAACAAACCACAAAGCCGACAAATTGTAGAGAAAAATCATAATATTGACTTCTCATTCAAAAGAAAAAAAACACCACCCAGGGAGCGTGCATGAGGGTAAAAAAAACAAACACCGGCGACGTACTCTGTGAGCCCAACGGCCTGCGCCAACTCGACGAGCTCCGACTTGCGCTGGCGCGCCAGCCAGCTGTTTCCGCTCGACATGGTTGCAGTTTGAAATCAAGACGTGATTGATATCGATGTGGTCGCGCAAATCAGGCGACTTCGGATGGGATAGTTGTGCTGTGAACCGGCAAGGCTGGACTGGGCTGGGACGTTGTTTGGAGCAGACACGAAGCTATGATGCTAAATTGCTGGGGCCCGGGGGGTGGGGATTGTGAAGTGGAGGGGGAGGGGGGCCTTCTGGACAGTGCGTTGTTTATGTTTTGTCCAGCGTGTTTGGGCCAGGAGACCGGGCCGGCACCTGCAGCCCTGCGCTCTGCCCTGGCCAGCGATTGCCCCATCACAGTGACAGTACCCTTTTGCCCTTTTGCCCTTTTGGGTGCGGGTTAATTACCCCAAAAATGGGGGGGGATGCAGCCAGTGAGGTCATTGAGGACTCTCGGAGAAGCTCCCTCTCAGCCAATCAGCGCTATTGTGTTTGTTTTCCACCCTTTTTTCAGTGAGTTGGTATTATTATGGATGATGGTATTAGGTATGTATGAAACCGTGATCATGACAGCTCCGCATCGCTCACGAACCTCTCCCTCCCCCTCTTGACCAGCCTCACCGGCACATGCTTGCCGCCGTGCAGCTTCAGCGTGAGCACCGAGTCCGCCTGCCGCAGGATATCGCGGCTCTTGTCCTGCGCCTTGCGGTACACCTCCCTCCTCTGCGCGGCACCCATCCGCTCCACCTCGGCATCGGTCGCCCACTCGTCGACCGCCAGCTCGACGGTATACCGCTGAAAGATGACGGCCAACGCCGCCCCCATCTCGACCATGGCAATGCGCCGCCCCAGACACGACCGGGGCCCGTCACTAAACGGCAGATAGCTCCCCCGGACGGGCCGGTAGAGCGACGCCGAGACATCGCTCCCCTGAAACCCGCCGTAATCCCCCTTGTCATCCTCCTCGATCCCCGCCGCATCCTGTTCCTGCTCCTCCCCTTTACTCGACGACGACCGGTACCACCGCTCCGGCAGGTAGTCATCCAGATCCGTCGCCTTCCCGGGGTCGCGCTCGCTCGGGCGCGTGGGCCACCAGCGCGGGTTGCGCTGGACGCAGCCGGCCAGGAGGGTGCACGACAGACCCGCGGGGAGCACGTGGGTGCGGCCGTCGACCGTGATGGTCTGCTCGGCGTCCGGGGTGACCACCTTGGGGATGCCCGTGACGGGCGGGAGCAGGCGCAGCGTCTCGTTGACGCACGCGCCCACGTGCGAGGCCAGCAGCGCGTTGATGTGCTTGTCGTAGTCCCACGTGGCCGGGTCCGTGTCGGGGCCCAGGACCGCGTCGACGTCCTGCTGCAGCCGCCGCTGCGCTGCCGGGTTGTTGGCCAGCTCGACCAGGCTGAAGTGCAGCGTGTTGGCCGTCGTCTCGTGGCCCGCCACGATCATGATGAAGGCGTTGCCGATGATGTCCGAGTCGTCGAGCTTGAAGGCGTTGTTGGTGTTGGTGTTGGTGTTGGTGTCTTTTTTGCTGCTGGCTTTCTCGCCGTATTTGGATTGCACCAGCTGGCCCATGATGTCCATGCCCTCTCTGGGGGCCCCGCCGGCCCGCGTCTCTTCGACCTTGTCGTTGAGGAACTCGTTCATGTACTGGACGTAGTTGGTCTTGGCTTGGTAGGCCTCCCGGGCGAACTTGAAGGGGAGAAATCCTAGAGACGGGAGTTAGAAAAAGAGGGAATGAATCCCACTGCGGCGGAAAGGGATATACGCAATACGCACTCAGTATGGTCTCGTTATAAAGCATGATGGCGACGATCCTTTCCAGGGTGAGCGCTACCGAGTCGGCAAAGGTCAATGTGTGTCCTGGCGGGGCTTCCAAGCTGCCATATCGGGCCAGCTTCGGGTCAATATCCTTGGGCAGCGTCTGGCCGGGCCAGAGCAGGCGCAGGCCGAATCCCACGTAGCCGATGATGTTGAGCGCCCAGGTCATGGTGTCGTGCTCGATCGTCCTGATGGTCTTGGTCGTGCCCGCCCTCTCGCCGTCCTGGCCAAACCACATGTCGAGCATGCCCCTCGTCTGGTTGATGGCCTCGGCGAAGGTGTGGGCCGCGTTCTTCTCGTTGAAGCTGGCGCTGGTGACCTTGCGGTGCAGGCGCCAGAGGGCGCCCTCGGTGGTGAGCACGTTCCTGCCAAACATCTCGAGGACGCCGTACTGGGCGATGTCCTTGGGGAAGGTCTCGCGCCGCTGCGTCACCCGGTGGATCACCTCGGCATGCTGCGTGTACAGCATGAGGGTGCCGGGAGAGGCCACCAGAAACGTCTCAGTCCCCATGCGGTCAAAGTGTTCCTGGCCGGTGCTGTGGCCCCATTCGGGGATCATGACGCTGAGGGGAGGGAGGGGGGGTCAGTTCGGTTCGTTCCTCTCTTTTTTAGGAAGGCTTACAATAACCAGCCCGCCCATAGCGACTCTGGGAGCAGCTTGATGAGGGGCACCCATATCCAGAAGGTGAGCATCCATGGGATGCCTACGGGACACACAGCTGGGCATGTCTGTCAGGAGGCTGTGTGTTTGGAATCTTGGGATGGACATTGAGGCCCAATGAGCAGACAGACGTCACTTACGAACAACGATATAGACAAGGCCTGTTTTGCGCGCCTTTGCGATATTCCTTTGCAGGCCTGAGACGCATGTGTAGATGGCTACTGCCACGGCGGCGCCGATAGCAGCAAGCACAGCGAAGGACATGGCTGGCGAGGCTTTGGAAGTGGCTCTGTGTTCTCACGCAATCCGTCTTCCCCTCTCTCACGCTGTCATCTATGATTTGGGTGAGCGTCGAGTCCGAGGTCCCCAAACTGGCGGATCCGAATGGCCGTGGTTTCAGGAACAATGTTTGCCAGCAACAGCGGATGGACGACGGCGATGGGCAGATAAAACACACGCTATAACTGACAGGAAACAACTGCTAGAAAATAGTAAGTAGTATTGAATACTTTGTAACTAGTAGAAATAGGAATCGAATTGGCCCTCCTCCGTCTTCTCCGTGGGGGCGGGCTCCTCGCTCCGTTCCAGGAGCCGTCAGCCGTTGGGTGAAACGGTTGTCGTGCGAAAGTTCCGCGGACGCCGTGATCCTGTCTGAGCTGTCAGGTCCCCAGTCTCAGAAATGCTTGGCCGCTAGGAACTTCTACAAGGCCAGCCAGTCATTGGCCACGCAGGTTGAGAGTGTGGAGGGTGTTCGGGACCACCCAGCCGAGTCAAGTTAGCGCATACCACTTGCGCTCCACCGGACCGAGCGAGGAAGACCGAGTTGGGAATCAGATCATTTCTCGATCCAAGGGATCTCGAGCTGCCGGCGCGGCTGGTGGAGCTGTTGTTCTACCAGGGACGAGTCTGCTGTTGTTGTACATGTACATACCAACGAGGAATATACCTTCAAATAAGTCCCAGAGCTTTGGTTCTGTGTTTGGTAATCTGTACTTTGTACTGAATAACTCCAACACAGCCCCCAAAAAGCTTAAAACTGCAGTGCTCTGCTCTGCTCCTGGGCCTGGAAGAAGCGGGTCGCTTCCACAGGACAGGCAAATGAAAAGTTCCTGCCTGCCATCCAGCACTCTCGGCTCCACAAGTCCGCATCGGGATTTTGACGATCCGGGGAGAAAGTTCCCATTTCCAAAAGTTCCTTCCGTTTGCAGGAACTTTGAAGAAGAGAGGAACTTTCATCAGTCGTCTTGCTGACCCATGATTTCTTCGAGGCCCAGCAGCCCGGGCCGTGATGTTCACGAACGTTTCTCGAACACGGCACAGCGCGGGAGCTCGTTTGCGCGCGCATGCATCCCGCAATCGCCCGTCCCGTCTCCATCGAAGTCGGGCATTTGGGTTTTGGGGTGACACCGGTCCAAGAAATCGCCAAAAGAGCCGTGCAGATTGCACAGTGCGTCTAGAGTTGACCGACAGCACCTCTCTCGACGTCGTGTCTTTTCTTTGCCTTGCGAGGCCGACATCACCAACACTTCCGGTTGAAGCGTAGGAGGGAGGTGCCAGATGGCTAACTAAACTCCTCCACAGTAGGAGCTCGACAACAACCGGGTTCATTTGTGCCCGTTTGGGCCTGGAGTCATCCATACCGCCCAGGAGCTCTTCCCAGCTCTTGCTTGCGCTCCTTAGGATGGTCTGCCCTGCGAAGACTCGGTCACTTTTCAGACAACCCGGTTGACCAAGCATGCGGCCGTTGAGACGGATCCACGGTAAAAAGCTAGCCTTTCCGGGCCAGCCCGCTGGTCTGGACCTCATCCGGACCGATCAGACCTGTCGCCCAGCGGCACCCGCCGGCGATCACGGCCCGTGGCGAGTTTCAAAGACGACGGCTGATGATCGCATATCAGACGTCGCCGCGATGGGATGGCGGTCCGTGGTTGGCCGCTGCGAGTCAGGAGAGGCCCATGCTAGAGCCACATCTCCGATCTTTCCGCGGTTCGAGCCGGAGCATTCCCCCGTCCGATCATCATCGTGGCCGGACGATGACAACAGATATGCCTCTCGCTCCACCACTCCACCACACAGTGCGCGTCCTACCCGTCATCTGAAGCCAACGTCAAGGAGCTCCCATCCGAGGTGCTGGACCCTTGCTGGAGCAGTGGCCAGATCCAGAGGCGAGATGCGTCTGGGCCTCTCAACTAGGCATGGGAGAACTGGTGGCTCCCTGCTGTGTTGTAGGGTGGAATTAGATGGACGAAGCCGACACAAACCCACACAATCCCCTCGCCTTTTGAACCATTTCCCTCCAACAGATAGTGACCGTGATCCGGACCTTCCAGATAGTGCTGCCAAAGCAGTGGGATTGGTTGGGTAGTGTTGTTGTCACAGCCAAGCAGAGAATGAATGCCCTTCATTTCCAAACACATCCCTCCAGGAGCCAGGGCGCTGGAAGGCCTCCACATCATTCTCATCCAGAACAGTGACAACCAAGTAAGATCAAGACATAAAGTGTTGATTGTGACCCGAGCCGACTCTATAACGCAGCCCCTCGAATCTCGGCGTATCTAAACAACAAGCTGTGAAGCTTCAAGCATGCGCTTAACACACCCACCAGACCCAAACTCCCACGGTTGCCCGCTCATCAAAGACAAGTTCCCTTCCACGCATGAATGGCCACCCCCGCCAACAAATATCAAGAGTTTCAAACTCAATAACTATAAAATAAACTCAATATAAAGTACCCGCCTGCTCTGCTGCCGGCTGTCGTTCATCAGCAAAGCCAGAAACACATCAGACACCAAAAGCAAAGCCAGAAACACATCGTACATGAAAGCAAAGCCAGAAACACATCGTACATGAAAGCAAAGCCATAACCACAGAAAGAAAAGCCAGAAACACATCATACACCGAAAGCAGAAGCCAAAACCACATCACACACCAAAAGCAGAAGCCAAAAACACATAGTACACTCGAAGCAAAGGCAAAGGGGCAAGGGCAAGCAAGCAAGCAACCACAACCACCAGAGCAAAGCAAGCAAAAACCAGGAGGCAAAGCGCTTATTACCCCCCGAGGTCATGCATGGATGGCAACGACCCCAGGAGATAACAAGACCCCCCAAAAAGTAAAAAAAAAAATTGACAAGACAATTCATACATAGAAAGAAGAGCTAAAGAAAAAGCAACGCAAAAAAAGAAGAAGAAGAAACAGGTCCCCATCCTCCGCAGTGCTCACAAAAAGAGAGCAAGCACTGCGTCGTCCTTGTCGTCTGTCCAGCCCCGTTTTGTCCGTCTGTTGGGGATGGTTGGTCTCATCTCGGCGCTGGTCCCCAGCCTTTTCTCCCCTCTTAATGAGGGAGGGGAAGAAAAAAACAAGGAAACCAGGACTGAGAGTACCATGCGCACATCCGAGAACAAAACGAGGCGAGCTGACTTGAGGAAACCCGCTCGCTCCCTCCGCAGGAAAAAAAGAAAAGAAAAGAAAAAGCCAAAGCCCCGAAATCCCAGAAATAATGCGATGTCCGCGCGACCAGATCTTCCCATGTCCATGGTCCATCCATAGCCGTCCTTCCCGAGATCCTTTTTGTCGGTTCGGTCTTCCGGTTTGTCCGTCCATCCTATGATCTGTCCCAGTCGTTTTGTGCCGTGGCAACCGCCCATCTGTTTGGATGATTCGTGACTTTCCCAACCCAAGAGCCAGTGGGGTTCCGCCGGCCCCAACCCAAACTCCAAAACCAAACTCCATGTCCAGTCTCCGAGTGCCGGTGCCCAGTCCCAGGCTCTTGATGATGATGATGGCGAATTTTGATGCATGCCATCCCAGCCAAACCCAGTCAGTCGTGTCGAGTAAGGAGAAAAAACACCCTGCCCAATCCATCCGACCCATGCATCAACCTATCCCAGATTGTTTTGTTTATTTTCCGGTTCCGAAAAAACGCCCCCCCCCCCGAAACTCAAATCCTCATGTCCCAAATCCGAAACCGAAAACCCGAAACCGATATGATAAGATGTGTGCCTCCCTCTCCCTTGCCTGTCTCGCTCCTCGGGGCTCGTGCAACACCGCAAAAACCAGCAAAACCCGCCATGCCAAATTAAGGGTTGCTGTGCCGAGTTACGTTGCCGAGCCAAAGAGAGACAAAAGGAAAGCAAGGTGAGGGGACCCCCGTCTCGTCGTAGAAGAAACCGAAAACGAGGGGTTTAAGCATCGATATCGGTCGGTGTGACAATCGGTCGGTCGCTCTGTCGGTCCAAATGCCGAATAATTATGATGATGAAGAAAAGAAAGAAAGAAAGCAGCCAAATATACGCCGCTGTCCATGATCGCTGTATCCGCTTTGGTCATTAGTCGTGACCCGTGACTGATGATTCGTGAACCATGCTGAGAAGGAAAAGAGACTGTTGGCGAAAGCGCTGTGCCGAAAAGAAAGATGTATGCATGCCATGTGTGATGTATGCCTTTGGTCTCCTTGCCGATAACCCGCAAGGAGAAATGTGTCGCGATCCCTATTGCTGCACCGCTTCGTGTACTGCGATGCAAAGCGATGTAAAGGAAAGCCCATGAAGACCGTCCCGGTCGTCGTCGTCGCACTGGGGATCTATTTGCCCCAGTTTGTCCCAGCCACAAACCCATCAATCAGGTGAGGAGGGACAGGTCCTTCTCATTTGAGAATGGACCTTAACGACGGGAAGGGGGGTAGTTCTCGTATCCCTCAACGGCAGGGGGGCCGCCGTGACGCGGCAGGTTGTCGCTGAGGTGAGAGTGGGTAAGAGAGCCCGGGTACTGGTAGTGCGGCGCGGCCTGGTGGTGCACGGCAGCGGCCTGGTGGTGCACGGGAGCGGCCTGGCTGTGCATAGGAGCCGGCAGCTGGTTGTGCATGGGAGCTGGCAGCTGGTTGGGGTACTGCGGCTCTTGAAGATAGGTGGCAGTCGGCTCGAACTGCGGCTGCATCCTGTCGGGGGTCCGGCCGACCGCGTTGGGGGTGCTTTGGTGACGTGAGTGCTTAGCTACGCCGATCGGAGGCAAACCACCTTGCGGAGCGCCGGCAGCGGTAGCAGGCTGCGCGTAGTAGTTGTCCTGGACGTAAGACGACGCCGGCTGCTGTTGCTGTTGGTGCCCCTCAAAGCCACCAGGGTGGAAATAGTGGGGGTTCTGCGCGAGCTGAGGCGCGGGAAACCCGTTGTCAGGGCGCATGAAGTCCCGGGGGTGGGGGGGTGCCGGGTTGTAACCGTTGGTTTGCGGCGGCTGGAAGTCGCTGTACCCGTTCGGCGGCTCGGGATAGGGAGCCTGGAAAGCCATCGGCTGCTGGTTGAAGTGGTTTACGTCCAACGATTGGGCGCGCAGGTGCGGGTTCTTAGCCCGACCATCGCTGAACCCTCCGTGGGGGGCGTTGGGATAACGGGCCGGCCAACCACTGGGCACGTTGGCGTGGGCACCGTAACGCTCGTTGTTCAAGCGAGGTGCGGGAAGGTGGTGGGATGGGTACGGGAAGCGGCCGGCGTGATTGCCCGCGTCATGGCCGTGCTCGTTGTCGTTGTTCGGGCGCGCGCGCTTGTCCCTGTGAGGGAGACTAGGGGCAGGCAGGGCCTTCTTCCGAGCGGGTTGGTTGCGTGCCTTGGCCCGGGTAGTCTTGGGCTTGGCCTTCTCGCCGACAATGTTGGGCAAGATCTCAATGTCGGGGAAGTTCTCAATGACCCCGTTGTCGACATCAGTGCAAATCCGGACCAGGATGGCCTGAATCTGTTGAGTCGTCTTGCCGGCCTCACGCTCATCCAGGAGCCATTGGGGCACCACACTACTGCCAGTCGTAGTTGGGCTAGCGGGAGAGTCGCTGTCCGCATCGCCGTCGCCGTCGCCGTCGCCATCGTCGGCGTCTTGGCTGGGATCCTCGTTGGACCCGGCCTCCGCCGGCAACTTGCGCCTCTGCTCGTCCTCGTCGATGCGCTGCTGTTCACGGCGGCGGACAACCAGCGACCAGTCCCTGACGACGCCATTCTGCGGAACGCCCATGTCGATGTTGTGATTGCTCCAAACCTCGATACGCAGGACTTGGACTTCAATCAGCCTGGCGATCTTCTTGGCGTAGTCGGACGTGTTCCGGTAGCGGCCACGCTGGTAGTGCTTGCGACACATCCACATCCAGACGTGCTCGGGAATGCTGCGTGTGCAGTTCTTGTTCCGGCCGAAAATGTGCGACATGGACTTGCGCCAGTTGACCTCCTCCTGGGGAAGACCTCTCGTGATTACGCAGTCGTGCATGAACTTGCAGGCCCTCGGGGCGCTGATGTTGATCTCATCCATGAGAATGGCGAGAGTGGGGAACAAGCGCGGAACGGCGGAATTGATGAGGGCCTGGTCCAGGCGATAGCTAGGACCACCGGCAGGGTTGTACTGCGGAGTCGCCGGGAAGATAGGCGCTGGCAGTGCAGTCTCGGGTCGGGCACCCTGGGTGGAGGGTCCCGGCAGAGGGGGGGTAGGGCCGACCGCCTGGTGGATGGTGGGCAGCGTGATGTTGCTGCCGGGGGCCGGGCCATGCTCGAGCGATGCAGTGTCGAGTTGAGCCGGGCTGTGTGTGTTTTTGTCTTGTCAGTAGGGCACAGCCAGAAAGGTCAAGAAGCAGTGTGTGTAAGAAGAAGAAAGACTTGGCGTGATGACCCGGAGGTCGGACGGGGATGTGGGTCTCGGGAAGCCCGGTGTGATTGGGTCATTGGGTGTGATTTGGGTGTGATTCGGGTGTTGGTGCGGGGTGGTGCACGGACTCCCGCTTCCGAGGGCCGTCCGGCAGTGTGCAGTGAAGGACGGGGAAAATGGGGCGTGCTGCACGGAAGCCCCGCACTTGCAGGGCGCGCCAAGCCCCGGGCTCGTGAAAGTTGAAGTCGTCGCGGTCCCAAAAATTGGACGCGATCCCAACAGCTCGCGATCCGAGGTTTTCAGGCCTTCCGGAATAGCCCTGTCGTTTGGATCCCCGACGGGGGTGTGGTAAACGACAGGGCGATCTGAAATTTGCAGACCTTCCGGAATAACTCTGTAGTTCAGATCGCGGGCGGGGGTATGGTGAACGACAGGGCGATCTGAAGTTTTCAGGCCTTCCGGAACAACCCCGCGGTTGTTCAGAACGCGGGGTCCGAAATTTTCAAGCCTTCCGGAATAAATCCGCTGTCGTTCAGATCGCGGGCGGGGGTATGGTGAACGACGACAGGGCAGTTCCGGGGTGATTTCTGGTAGCTGCAAAGCAACCAAGGGCAGAAAAGTGAAGAAAAACTGGTGGTGCTGGGGAACTCGGTGCTGGGGAAATCGGTGATGGTGAAACGGGTGATAATGGGCAATGGGCAAAGAAAGGGTAATGGGCAAAGGGTAATAATCGGCCGTCTCCAAGAACTCACCTGCTCGTCTCTGAAGGCCCAGCGGGCGCGCGTCTGATCATCGGCAGGATAGCATCCGTAGGCGAATCAGCGCGGTTGTTGTCGGTGAGATCCATGGCGCAAATGGCTGCGATGCGCTGGACTTGGGTAAGCGGGCGCTCGCTGCTCTCCTGCTGGATCGCGGTGCTGCTGGGCAGCTGGTCAACCGTGGGGGCTGGGTCGGCCATGTCGGCCATCGTGCTGCTGGTATTTATTTTGTTATTGGGCGCGGTGTATTCTGAAAGCAAATAAGAAGTCTGAGGAGGGGGGGTTTCGGGGTTTGTGGAGGATGAAGAATTGCGAGAATGCGATCCAGAGTTTATTGTGTTGGCGGAAGCAAAAGAAGAGAACGAGCTCTGCGAAGTTGAGTATTTATGGGCGCGAGGGCTCGTT
The DNA here is from genome assembly GCA_033296705.1 of Chaetomidium leptoderma. NCBI lineage: Eukaryota > Fungi > Ascomycota > Sordariomycetes > Sordariales > Chaetomiaceae > Chaetomidium > Chaetomidium leptoderma. Next base: position 67,144 of record MU856957.1, on the reverse strand, counting down.
GAGGTGGAGTGGCCAGTTGGGGGACTTGGGATGGCAACTGGCGGATGTGAATAGCCCACGTGCTTCTCAGAGCTATTCAACATGTTGCCGAGATTCATCATGTTATACATGGTGACCTGGGAAATTGATCAGCCGGGCCGCGCGAACATAGGATGGAAAGACAGAGGCCAGCCAACGTGTGAAAACCAAAAACCAAAAACAAGATATGATGAACAAGAGACGGGACCGAGTATGAACTTGACCCAGCCTCGTTCGATGGGCTCCTCGAAAAAGAAGATCCAACAGGGAGGTAGAGAGGAGGAGGAGGAAGAGGAGGAGGAGGAGGTGGGACCTAAGCCACGACGGCAACAACAATAAGAAGTGACCAGGAGCAAAAAACAGATCGTATCATACTCAGGAAGAAAGAGTCTCTCGAGGGTTGGTCGGGATGTAGGTAGTCGAGACGAGATAGGAGATAGGACGACGGGAAAGTCAAAGGGCCAAGCAAGTCGGGAAACATGGAAACAGAAAACAAAAAGGACGAAGACAGAAAAGCTGGGATGGGGGTTAAAGTGCCGCCCTCGTCCGGAGCATGAATCGAAGGCACAGTCTGGAGACAGTGTGTGTCTGAGCTCAGGCAGTCGAGCCCGACTGGGGCTCACCATGTAACAATGTACAGAGCTGTCACGCAAGGGCAGGGAACCCTGGCGAGAGCAGGGGCCCAAGAAGAAGGTTGCAGATGGGTGCCGAACAAGGTTCAGGGGAGAAATCATCGACCGACATACCTGACTGGTAGGTAGATCCGGGTAGGGTACGGACGGGTGCGGGTGCGAAGGTAGGCGGCGAGGGCGGGTCTCACTCTCAGGGAGCCTGAGGGAGAGGCGAGTGTGACCAGGGGTGGGTGTGACCGGGTGGGTGTGGGCGGCGTTGTTCACCCCTTCTACCGATTCGAAGTTCGAAGTTCGAAGTTTGAAGTTTGAGATGGATTCCTGAAGTTGTCTGACCTGGCGAGGAAGGATCGGGTGGTTCAACCGATGCTGAGTTGGCGGGTGCGGCGCAAGAACTTAGACTCCCCGCGGTCCTATCGATGGAAAAATACAGATTGCCATAGAAATCCAGACTGTAGGTGATCTGGGCCGATGACTTGACCAAGCACTGCATAAAACCCGCCTAGAGATGTTTTTGACATGTGTGTTCGGGCAGGAGAAGGAACTAAAGCCAGGAGTTGTCAGAAGACCGGCGATGATGTCGGCCCTTTCACAGGATGGATGATGGGGTCTCCAATCCTTCTAGGACAGGGAAGGGGGCGGCTCAAGGCCATAACTCGGTACGTACCTGCTGTTCTCTGTACACCCACGCCTAGACCGTGCCGGGCACTTGGATGAGGCGTAGCAGCCGCGAGGATCGACGGGCTGAAACGGTTCTTGGGGAACGCCGTGTTTGGCGGGGACAGAGAGCGAAAGGGGAGCTACGAAGCCGGCATTCGGCCGGAGGTGAAGAGCCGAAATGGCAATGCATTATTAGACTGTGATGTGCGGAATCGTCCATATGATGGAAAATGGCCCCCGATGGCCTTTGTGATGGCCCTCGATGGGACGTGGTGTCGTCGGTCTTGGGATGCCAGCCCCTCGCCGCTTGACCGAAATCGATATCGGCATTTGGGTCTGGGGTACGTAATTTATCAGGTATATAGCATGCAGTCGGCCCCGGTCTCCAAAGCATACACCCTGAGAGCGAACAAGTAGGCCGAAGCATGTAGGTAGAGAGAGTCGCGATGGATGAGCGTCCGAGGACGTCACCTTACATCTCAGACAGGGGTCTCGCGTTTAGGTCTCGCGTTGCGGCGTTTGGGTCTGTCTCTCGGCGTCCGGGGGGCTAGTGTGCTGCCTTGCGCACTGTATAGATTACACAGTAGGAATAGTAAGGGGAATTGACACACCTATCTCTATGTACTGAATAACCCCCGCCGAACAGCCAGAAAACATCCCACTGAGCCCACCTTCTTCGCTGCATGCTGCCCTGCCCATGTTTCCCGCTGCACCTAAAGTGGAGGTTAATGCGCGGCGTCCTCGGTGTGTACTATGCTACCGAGGGCTGCGCGTGCGACTTCTAACTCGGAGAATAAAACAGTACTGGGATTGGTCTAGGCCAATGGGCGATCGCACGCTTATGGTTCGGCCATATCAATTGCAAGAACTCACCAATGTACTTTTAGTCCCTGGTGTGTGTTGAATTGATGAAGCCACAGTCGAAACTCGGCCGGAGACGGAATCAAAGACGAATTCCTCGTTGCATTTTCAGTACTAAGCTGCAGGGACTAGTTGCGAGTAACAGACGGCTTTTGAGCATCATCTGAAAATGGGAAGATCCAGACAGCAAGCAAGCACAGTGCAGACAAGACCGGACGACAAAACGGTATCCTGACTCAGCTTGCGAGTGGGGCGCATGTTTCAGGACCACAAAAGGGACAAAGGAGCTTGGACCCTGGAGCAGCCAGGAGTCTCAGAAGTGCCGAGCCGACAGGACCGGCTTCGAGAACCGGGTTTCGACTTTTTGGCTTTTTTTAAAGAAGCGCCGTCGCAGTGACACAAAGACACAATACTTGTACCACATTCGCGCAAGTCGCAAGTCAACGACCAGCACCAACCGGCACGCTTCCGGGACTTGGGTCGCCTGATCGATTCATGGATGCGATCATTGCGATGTGACGAAGTCACGAAATGCCTTCACCGAACCCTCCCGACGGACGGCCCCAGCCCCGGGAGTTGGTCGGAGGGAAACGGGGAGGAGACGACGTTCCAGTGACGTTGCAGACGGCGGCACTGCCATCGCCCCACGCAGGTAGACAAATGTTCGACAGCAGGCCTGGGCTTGGCTTGGCCTGGTTTGGCTTTCTTGTCGAGCGGATCTCCCTCCGCCCGTCTCCAAGACACGCGCGGAGAGAGAATCGGGACCGGCCTGGGCCTGGCACGCTGTGGGAAAGCGGATGCCTCCAGCTGGCAGCCTGGGGCTTCCAGGAAGCGGCCCAGCGTAACAATGCGACCGCGGCCGGCCACAGGCCTGGAATCCACAGTCTTCTTCGCTACATCATCGCATCCTCGAGAGGGGAGCGACGAGCCCTCCATGGGGCTCTCCAACAGTTGAAAAGATGCGATGGCAAGTCGTATTCGTCGCGCCGTTGACAAGCCGAGACGGTACAGTACGCCAACGTTTAGTGCCACGGGGCTGGTCACATTCTCACATACGACTTGGACAGCGGATCGGCCATGGGCACTTGTGTGTAATACCGCTGCCTGCTGACACGCGCCAACAAAGTTCATCTCGCCTCGATACGCTTGTCTCATCCTTCCCGAGCCGAAAGCTGGGATCTGAAAAGGCCGGGTGTCAAAAATAGCCACGGCGATCGTGGGGCCCGGTTCGGACGACAGTGGCGGCGGGTCCGCGGCGCGGTTCGCTTACCGGGACTCGGGGCCCTGGGCACCCTTGGGGGCCGAATCTTGAGCTCTAACTTTGAGGGCACCGCCCTCAATATCGACACTGACCAACGGATATCGGATGGTTGGCGGCAAAAGCCCATCAACCCACCCCTCCTAAATACACTCTCCCCAACGCTCCCAGAGTTGGTTTAGAGAAGGAAAGCCTGCTGTTTCCAACCCGCAACCACCGAATTACTGTGCCGCCTCTTCCGCCCATCCTCTCTCTCTTCCTACCTGGTTTCGTCCTTGGATAAAGACCCCAAAAAAGCCTCTATTGAGCCCGATCGATCCATCCGCAACCACCAGTCAAGAACCCAGCCTCGCCAGGCACCGACAAAAACCAGACGCATGGGAGGCGTTGCGCCGCAGGCACGGAATGGGTTCCACAGTCTCATGTTGATAGGAACCTGGTATGGCGGCGGGAAACACGGCACAGCAGCTGTTAATACCACTACCACCGAAACATGTGCTGTGAGCAGGATTGGTTATTACACAGGTTCCAACACTGTGTAAGGTGGTAACCCGCCGACGTTGCCAAGCAAATCCCCCCCTCCCCCCACAAGGATTGGATCATTGGATTACTGGTCCAGATATCCTATTTCGGCACTTACACATTATTTTTTGTGGAGTTTTCGGACGTCGTCGCTGACAGCCAGACAGGTTGCTGTATGCAGAATAGTTGCACACCATCCTTGTGAAACTACCTTAGTTTCAGATCTAAATCCCCCCTCAGATCTAACTACCACTTCCGATCTAACTAACCACCCGTCTCCGTTCGGGGAACTCCCGTTTTCTCGATCCACAAAGTCAAGTCGAATCGAGAAGAAAGCCCCAACGCTATGTACCTACAAGTATACAACCTCATACGCAGTAGACCGGGACACACGCACCGGACGAGCTCTCCGAGAGCGTTTCTGCTTGCATCTTGTCTCCACACACGGGGCTGAAACAGAACCAGCCGTTATTTTGGAGTCGAATTCCGATGTGCTGGGTAGCACAGGGCGGCCCCCCTTCCCCCCCCCTTCCTCCGCCCTTTTTTTTAAGGGTTTTTTTTTTGGATGCGTGTTTTTCGCTTTTCGTGGTGCACTCATCTCTCGTTGAGCGCGTGGGTGAGTTACACCGGACCCTGTGAGATTTGGATCTATTACCGGCAGCGGGCCGCTGGTGGGTATGGCGGCCCCGTCAGTTTGGCCGGCCCTAAGGTGACCGAGCTGGGCTCGGGCGCGGCTCTCCCTTCGGATGACGCCATCGTCTTTCTGGCCGCATCGTTTCTTCTTGCCCTCACCGCATCGTCTTTTTTGGCCGCATATACGGCCCGAGGTTTCATTGCGGGACAGAGAGGCCGTCCGTCCCGTCATCCCTCACGGTCGGAAAAGAGCCTCCATCTCCATTGGACCCCATCGCCAATGGGAACCGAACCCATTCTGGAATGTCTGCCGTGCAAGAAAGGCAACTGCCAGCGAGCCAACTAGCCTCTGACCTTTCGAAAGCCATGCAAAAAATCTACCAGAATCATCAGCAGACGGCCGCGAGCCACAACCGACCTTGGACCTTTCAGAAATCGGAAACCGTTGACACGTTTTGGCGGTCCAGTCGCCGCTGAACTAGGGCGGGTTTGGCTACTGCTCCGGAATCCGGATGACGGGACCATCCGGCATGGAGTCCGGACGGGGGATTGGGCGTGGTGGCCGCGTGCTGAATGCAATATGCATTTGATAGAAGCAGCGCTAAGGTAGGTGTAGTATGTATGTAGGTAAGTACCAGGTATACATAGGTACAGTTACATACAGTACCGGCAAATGGAAGGCGTCGGTCGTGGTTGCGTCGGAAGGAACGTACCGGGCGTGCGCAGATGAATTCGGGCAGTTGGGACGGTCGGAAACCCTCCCTCTGCATCATCTTTACCAGCACCAACAACAGGTGCATCATCACCTACGATAGGCGCTTCATCCCAACCTCTTTTCTGGTCGGATTGGTAGACAAACTTGTGACCGACCTTTTTTTTCCTTCTTGCTTGACGGCTTGGATAGGACGCGCGTGGCCTTAACGTGTGGTCTGGACTTGATTCCAGGCCAGGTGACGCAACTCAATTGCATCTGCATCTGCTTGTGTGTGGGGAACTTTGGTGTTTGTTTCCGGGGGAGATAACCGGCCATTTTTTTGTTGGCAGGCGGCCCTGCTTTGGGCTACGCATGGCTTGGATAGATGCTATAGTAAGTGTAACCGTGGCGGACTGGTTTATTCGTAGAAGTGATGGGGACCACGAGATGTTGTGCACCGCGAGATGTGGTGTACCGCGGGGGGCCGAGGCGGCGCTGTGCCATTGTTTGCTGTTGGGACGACATGAGCCTCTCTTGTGAGAGAGGTGAACGTTGTCGCTTGTTCCCATCTTACACCGGATGATGATAGCTGCTGTGGTCGTTCAAGAGCCGTATCGGATGTCGTCTGTTCTGGGCATGGTTGTGGGTTACTCGTTTAGAGGGTTGGGTCGAGAACCAAGTCGTAGTCAAGCAAGCCTCCGGATCTTCGTCCGGACCATCTCGATATGGGTAAATCTTCAAGAAACGTTTGGATGTATGTGTACCGTCTGGGTGTGCACCGTCTGGAGGTAACGCGCCCTCGGCAAGCGTACCGCACCAAAACTTGGGAGGAGCGACCATTAGCAGGGTAGAGGTGTTCCAAGAGGAGCTCCGTCAGCGCAGTAGAATACCATAAATGTTCCGAGTCCGAGTCCTCGGGCATTTCACGGCGCGCATGACAGTTGCTTTCGAATCGACCAGCATATCAGAATGGTATGGCATCGGCCCTTCTTCTATTTCCCCCCCTGAGCTCCACGGCCATGCTCAACTCATCAGGCCGAGATCTCTGCATGAACAGCACAGTTCACTCGACTGAGAAATGAGCTGTGTACTTCCATCGGTTCACGCCCTAGACAGCTTTGCAAACCCCCGTGCCTCGACTCGCGCCAGTGATCGGTCTACGCCCCAGTAAGCCGTAGGATCAGATCCACTCCTCGCTGATATGTCGCACGACGGTTCCGACGGAGATAGAGTGCTGACGACATGCTACCGAATTAGATTGCCGCAGTGTGTGTTTCGTTTCGGACACCTCGCTTTTCCCGTCTTCCTCGAAACCCGGTTGCCGATCTGCCTGGCGATGCGTGGGCATTGGCTACTCCACTGGAACTTGTATTTATTGAGGTTGGCTGGAGCCGTCGCTCTTCCACCCACAAGATGCCTCCTATCCCTTCGGAAAATCGACCAGAGAAAGTGTGGCTTTTTTCGGTGATGATTTCGACGTTGACAGGGAGTGATTTTGGTGCTGACAAGGGGTTAGCCGGGGTCGACAAATGTATCACCACCAAACGAGTGCCCACATACCAGAGTACACATGGAAAATACGCCCATCTTCCCAGGGCCCAGTGCAGGGTGGCACCTGCGACCACCAGTTGAGGGGAGACATGCTCACTCGGTTTGAGCCTCGAGAGCCCGGGCAATCAGCAATCGCAAGTGTCGTGCCTAATAAGAATACCAGTGAGCTGAAGAAGCACATACACAGATAACTCAGGTAACGTTCGGATAGCAGCCGGAAGAAAAGCCCATCTATAAATAAAAATCTCCTACACTTCTTAGCAACCTATATACAATCCGTCCCACTTACTTCTCAGTCCAGACACTACGCGTCAGCAGGAACCTCAATGAAACTGATCCTCGGTAACCCCCTTCCCCATCGCCGCCGTCGAACTAACCCCGCCCGTCACCATCTTGAGCATCTCGTCCGCATAGGTGGCGCCGCTCCACTTCTGGTGCTTGACCACGTCCACGCCCAGCTCGATCTCGGGCTCCTGCACCAGCTCGCCGTACGCGCGCATCCCCACCTGCGAGTAGGCGCGCGCGAAGCGGTCGCTGATGAGCGCCGTCGTGTGCAGGCCGGCCAGCGTGATGAACTGCCAGCAGTAGCCGAGCGCGGCCAGGCGGCGGATGTAGGACTCTTGGTCGTGGCGCGGCATGGCCGTTTTCCAGTTGAAGGAGGGGGAGAGGTTGTAGGCGAGTCTGTGGGAGGTCAGTTTTCTCTCTCAACGTACTAAGAAGGGGGGAAAAGAAAAAAACCGACTTTTGCTCGGGCCATGCGGCGTGTACGCCCCGGGCAAACTCCTCGGCCTGCTTGAAGTCGGGCAGCTTGCTCTCCATCCAGATGGCGTCGCAGTAGGGCGCGTAGGCGACGGCGCGGTTGACCGAGCAGTCGCACCCGCCCTGCAGGCGGTAGTAGCCCTCGCGGGTGCGCGGCGCGTCCCAGTTGAAGTAGATGTCCCTACCCAAAATGCCGCGGGCGATGGCGCGCGCCTCCGTGTTGGACAGCTGCTTGCCCTGGACGGCGCGGCGGTACTGGTCGGCGAGCGCCTCCCGCTTGGCATTGTTGAAGTGTTGCTGCTTCGCGATGGCGTCGAGCACGGCGTCGTCGAAGCGCTTGAGCCCGGCCTGCGCGAGCCACGTGTCCTCGATGGCCTGCAGCGCCTCGCCGGACTTGCCGGCCTTTTCGGCCGCCACCATCAGGTCGTTGAGGGGCTGCTGGTCGGGGTTGGTGCTGCCCTGGATGAAGGCGTGGTCGCGCGGGTCGATGGTCGTGGTGATGAGCGTGGCCGCCTCGGCGTCGGTGCGCGCGATGGCGATCAGATCGGAGCCTGGAAAACATGTCCTAATCAGTACGGACCACCTCGAGAGAAGTACAGAGTCACAGGGCCTGCAATGCGCGTTGCTTACCCATAATGTCGGCCTGCGCCCGGATGGCCACCAGGCGGTTGATGTGCTCCGAGATGGGAACCAGCACCTTGCCGGCCATGTGGCCGCACTTCTTGGTGCCCGGGGCCTGGTCCTCAATGTGGATGCCGGCGGCGCCCTTCTCAATGAAGAGTTTGGTCAGCTTCATCACGGCGGTCAGCCCGCCGTGGCCCGTGTCGGCATCCGCGATGATGGGACGCAGGTAGTCGACGTTGGCGAGCTTGGCGCGCTGGGCCTTGGGCACCGACATGCGCTCCTGGCGCTGCTTGCGGTCGTGGAAGAGCTGGGCCATGAACAGGTGGCCGACCTTGTTGGGAACGGTGGTCTACTACGGTAAGCAAAGCAGTCTCGGCGACTTATTACTATACTAGGTAAACTCACGTAGGGGTAGTCTGCCAGATCCGGGCCGGGCTCGTCCGACGCCGAGGCGGTTGAAGATGACTGCCAGCCCGAGACGTAGACGGTGTCGAGGTACTTGGCCATCTGGGTGACGGCCGTGGGCTCCAAGCAGCCGTACGTGTAGCTGGCGTCGCGGGTTTGGAAGCGGTTCTCGAGGATCTCCCACAGCTTCTTGCTCTGGGTGTTGCTGGCGTACTCAATCTTGAGGTTGCCGCGCTTGTTGACAATCTGCTCGGCCGTGAAGGGCCGCTTGGTCTGGCGCCATCTCGGCTCGCTCCACCACTTCTTGACCTCGTTGACCTCGTTGATGAAGAGCTCTTCCTCCCGGGCGGGATCCACGGCGGGATTCACCATGTTGTTGGCAGCCATGGTGGGCAATTGGATGTGTGATTAGGGAATGCAATGACTGACTTGTGACGCAAGGGATGGACGGGGTATCAGAGGCGAGGGGATCAAGGAGATAAAAGAGGGAAAAGTAAAATGGGAAAAGGGAAAGAAAAGAAGAATCACATGAATCAAAACCGTCGATGGTCAGACCCCGGCGAGTCACCCGTGACTGACGCGACGGGCCATTCCCAGAAGCACGACCGGAAACGGGGCCAGACCGGGCGGGCTCCCGGCGTGCGGGCTCGGGAGAGATCGGTCCAACGGCTATTCCCCTGTCCCCACGTTGTCACACAATGGTAGTTGTTGACTCCCGGTTGTTTGTGTACTATGTGCACAGTAAAGATTTCTTCTCAAGACTTGTTCATCACTTGATGAGAAAATTCCAGTGCAGAACTGCCGTTGCTGTCGTCTTCTCCGTGGCCATCACCTACCATGCGAGCATAGTGCCTCGCCCCAAAACGGGCGACAAACGGGCCCCTTATCGAGTCATGATCTCAATGTCAATCGACTTTGTCGTCCGTCGGTCCTTTGAGCCGAGCTTCGTCTGCCACATCCATAACTTGCCGAGGGCGGGCGGCGAACCAGGGGGGCAGTACCTATGTAATGTATGGACCTTACCCCACCATTCATCCCCTGGTCGCCCGAATTACCGAGCGCAAGCCGGCCAAAACACGGTGTTACGGCCCTGCCATTGGCTCGTTAGGGGGCTGAACGTCCCTGCCCCTCCCCCGCACCAGGGGAACGAACGAGTTGGAGATCTGCGCCTTGGGCAACGTCAGTCAGTCAGTCAAACCACCAGGCCAGCAACTGCTCTTTCTCAAGTCATGATGACACTATTTCACGTTTTTGGAAGAAGAATACCTTAAATGGGGGAAAGATCACAAATCCACAATGGCATTCTCGACTCCCCAAGAATTCTCAAATTTGAGAAAGCAGTCGAGTAGTCGAGTCGAGTCGAGTCGAGCCGGGGCTTCGTTGGCATTGGCATGTGATGATGCGTCATAGGCGCTGCTGCTGGCTGCTGCTGCTGCCCGGCAACTGCCATCCTTCTTTGCATCCACTTTTTGCGGCTGCCCTTTCATTCCATCATTGATTGGCCATCTCTCTTTCCGCCTGTGGCCGTTTTGACCTCGGCCAACTTTTTTTACTTCCCCAGAGCATGGATGTCTGTCGGCTGCCGCTCCGACCGCTTGTCTGGGGCTGTCCCGGTTGTTGAGTGGCGCTCGGATACGGCAACTTTCACATGCACGCACGGGATGCACATGCCCTTCTTGACATCAGCTCCAAGACACTTTCTGCTGTATTACCACTTTGAGACCAGATGCCTCTTTTGGTAACATGGTATTTTGTTAGTAAATGCAAAACGCAGGGGGTATCTTCCTCCGCCCAAAACGCCGGTATCAAAGCTCGTCGTCCTCGTCGTCGTCAGACAAGAATATCGTGGTGGTTGCCCTCTTCACCTCTACCTTCTCCATCTTGACCTGCACCGGAGGCGATAGCCGAACAGGAGAAGCCAACTTCTCCTCCTTCACCATCACCACTCCCCCGCCACCCTCACTCTTGATGACAGCGACAGCCCCATCCTCCTCCACCGCCTCCTGACTCTTCACCCCCTCCGTCCCAGTATCTTCCGTCACAGCCTCCTCCTCCTCCTCCTCCTCCTCCTCCTCCTTTTCATCCTTCAACTCCACCTTCTCCTCCTCCTCCTTCATCTCCGCCAGCTCCCTCTCCAACACCTTGACCTCCCTCACCCGATAAAACGTATCCAGACAGTTCCGCCGCTGCTCCTGCGTCCAGCTCTCCACAACCAGCGCAAAGTCGGTCGCATTCGAGAAGCCAAACTCGCGCGCCATGGAGCAAAACTGCCGCCGCAGCACGTCGCCGGGCGGATTGAACTTGTAGTGCATCCTCCAGGGGTTGTTGCGTCTCGCGCTCGCGCTCGCCGGCCCCAACGACGACGACGACGGAGGCGCCACCGCCACGCTATTAGCCTGGCTGTCGGCAAACAGCGCCGCGTGGTTGAGCCCCTCCGGGTCATCCTGGCTATCGGCCAACACGTTAACCGCGGCCAGTTCGGCGCGGCGCGAGAGCTGCGCTTCGACGCGGCTGGTGCCGATGACCTCGGAGTTTTCGTGCGTGTACTCGACGCCCGCCGACGCGAGGATGCCCGCGATGGCGTCGCTTTTGGGTTTGGTGGCTTTGCGCGCCCGGATGAGCTCCTCTTGGTTTTCGGCCGTGACGAGTTTGGCGAGCTGGCTCATGCCGCCGCCGCCCTCGTCGTCGTCGTCTTCCTGCTTGATGTAGTTGAGCTCGTCGTCTTCGTCCTTGGCCATCCTCTCCAGGTCGATGTCGGTCAGATGGACGCCCGCCTTGGCCTCGGCGATGTTGGTCTTGTTGACAATCTCGCGCAGAACGACCTGGTCCGCGTGGAAATTGAAGAGGTTGCTCAGACCAAAGATCTCGCCCTTCCGTGTGCTGTCCTGCTGCACGCCCTTGAAGTAGCGTCGCTCGTTGGATGCGTTGTAGCCGATGTTGGCTTGCTGCTGCTTGTAGATCTGGCGCGCGTAGACGATCTCCTCAATGGTTCCCGCCGAGACGAGGCGGAACACGTCGACATCGCGCACCTGGCCGATTCGGTACGCTCGGTCTTGGGCCTGCAGGTCGTAAGACGGGTTCCAGTGCGGGTCAAAAATGACCACCTTGTTGGCCGACGTGATGTTGAGGCCCACGCCGCCGGCTTTGGTCGAGATCAGAAACACAAATTGTAGAGGGTCCGAGTTGAAGTTGTCAACCACCTTCTGTCGATCCTCATAACTCAGAGACCCATCCAGGAAGCTCACGTTGTAGCTTGTGTTGTTGAACAGGTGCTGGAGAATGCGCAAGAGCCGGACGCTGTGTGAAAACACCAGGACCTTGTCCCCGTTCTCGTGCCAGAAGCGCAGCAACTTTCTCAGGATCTTCCACTTTCCGCAGAACTCAGGGTTGGCCAGGTTCAACATGGAATCTCGATTCCGATAGAGTACTTCCCAATCCTCAGGAACGCACGTCTGGAGCGCCTTAAGCTCCGAGCTCTGCTTGTCATTCGGATCGGCCGAAGAGGGAATCAGCAGCGTGAGGTGGTTCGAGATTTTCTGGAGAGTCATGATGGATGGGAACACGACGCTCATCCACACCTTCCCGTCGGGCAGCGTCTTGTAACAGCACCAGCCTCGCTTGCGTCCCGAGTCGCAGTCACACGGCTCGGACGCCGAGTTGATGAAAGTGACTTGGGGCCCTTCCAAAAAGTGTTGGTAGGCCTCGCGTTGGATATCCGTCAGGGGACAAAACACGACCTTGTCGCTCTTCTTGGGGAGCTGGTGGGCGATGAGCGTCTTCATGCGCCGTAAGAAGAAATCCGGGAGGAGATTCTGCACGAGCTTCTTGGCTGTTGTTCTAGCTATGCTGAGCTGTTTCAAGGTCGCGTCGTGCGACTGGCCGACGGTGAGAGGTTTCGCGATGGTGTTGCTCCACTCGGCGAGGGTCCCGAAATGGCCCGGGTTTGTCCAGTTCAAGAGGGTCCAGAGCTCCTCGTACTTGTTTTGGATGGCCGTCCCGGTTAAGCCGATCCTGCAGAGCGCATTCACGCAGTCCATGGACTGGGTTGTCTCGGACCTTCGGTCTTTGAGGACATGGCACTCGTCGGCAACGGCGCAGTCCCACTCTACCTCATTGACCGCCTCGCGCATCTTTTTGTACGTGACATAGGTCGTAATCATGATCTCGAGTCTCCCGGTCTTGGCTGCTTGGAGAACGTCTTCCTTGCCAGCGCCATGGTAAACGTCAACGTGCCACCAGCCCCAACGGTTCAGCTCGTTGCGCCAATTCTGGATCAGCGAGCCCGGGCAAACAATCAGGACGCGGGGGTACCAGTGGTCGCCTGCTCGGCGCATCTTTCTCATCCTCTTGGCGTCACGCTCGTCAGCCGTCTTCCCGAAGGCGGCGGTGAGAAATGCGGCCACCTGCACCGTTTTCCCCAAGCCCATGTCGTCGCCCAGAATGCAGCCCTTCTGATAAACGAACTGTTGGTGGAGAAACCTGACGCCGGTGATCTGGTAGTCGCGAAGATACTGCGCGATCGAAGCAGGGATGACTCCGGCTGAGTATTCGAGCTCAATGTCTTTGTACGGCCGGCAGGGCTTGATGCCGCTGGCGTCGTCAAACTGGGGGCGCTCCTCGAACGCCGAAGCATACTCGTCGTCGGAGAAGTAGAGATCGGAGTAGTCAGGGGGCAGCTTCAGACCGGCGTCTCTTAGCAGCTTTCTGTCTCGGTCAAACCCCTTTCTCCGCTGGCGCAGGTAGTCTGGCACGCCGGCGTCGGCATACTTCTCCCGGGGGCTCGATTCGTCGACGGCGTTGACCGAGGCCCTCAAGCCGGCGGCTCTCTTCTTTGCCGACTTTTTTCCGCCGGCGAGGATTTTCCTAGCGGGCGCCTTCCCCTTGGAGGTGGCCCTGCGTTTTGCAGCTCTCTGGCGCTGGAGCTCCTCGCCATGATCGGATTCATCGTCGGTCCAGGCGACCTTCTCTTCGAACGCGACACTCGGTTTGCGTTTGCCCCGGGGCTTGGCTTCGACAGACGAAGCTGTTTGGTCGTTATCCGATATCTCGATGGTAGCGGCCATCCCTGGAAATAATGTGCATTGCTGCGGGTTGGGGTGGAGTTTGGATTCGAGGGGTCAATTGCGAAGCATCGAGAAAGTCGGGACGCGATTTCAAGGGGCGCGCAGACGGACGCGTGGGTGCAGAGCGTGGCGTGGGCACGTGACGCCGTGTGGCAGCAGGCAGCCACGAGTCCCACCCACGACCACCAAAAACAAGCCAAAATCTGTCAAAATTATTCCATAGAAGAAAGAAAAATGATTTCTTTTCCTTTTTTGCCACAATAGTTGCTGCCTCGGGAGAGCCGACAATCAAACCCAAGACCCTAACCCTGAGTCTGCACCCTGCACTTACACCCCTGCTTCCCCGCGTTTTCGGTTCCGGGTTCTTGGTTCCTCGGCCGTTCCAGACCCGCAACCAATGATTCGACAGGACAGTCACCTGGGTCACTTGTTCTGGGGCAGAGGAGGGCCCTCTGATGGGAGGGGGAGGACTCTCTCATCTCTCTCTAATGCTCCATCACTTCGTGTGCGTGGTTGAGCCTATCTCATCGAAATCCAGCTGTTGCTTGACTGTATGCGATGGAGCCGTCCAGTTCCGACACGGGCTTCTTTCAACAGCAGCCTGTCGTCAAGAACCAGTTCCATGACGATGTCAGTCTGCAACGCATCACCAAACGTATGAACACGAGCACCCAACCAGTCTGTTCTTGGCCCTGACCCGATCCAGTCTTCCTCCCCCAGCCACTCCAAGACCAAATTAGCCCAGAGGCCACCGAACTCGGTGATGAGGTCCTCTCACAGCAGATCTTCGATTGGGTGACCGACGCCGAGAAAAGTCAGCCGTATCTGCGTGGCAGCGGGCGAGACGCTTTTGGCAAGCCCAGAAGTGAGCTGATCGTCACTGAAGGGTGGAGGAAACTGCAGGACTTTGGCTTCCAAAAGGGGTAAGCAAGCCGACATGCACAGCTAGACCTCGTATAACTTGCTCACCCAGACCCCAGGTTCGTCGCACTCAACTACGACTCCGATTATGGCCCGTACAACCGACTCGTCCAGTTCATCCGCTGCCATCTCTGGGAAGGATCCTGTGCCAACACCCTCTGCCCGGCTGCTATGCAAGATGGTGCCACGAGACTGCTACAGCGTCACCTCTCCAACAAGACTGGCCTCTCCCCGATGGAGCGTCAGGTCTTCCAGAATGCCTACGACCATCTCACCTCCCGCGAACCATCCAAGGCGTGGACCAGCGGACAGTGGATGACCGAAAGAAGCGGCGGTAGCGATGTCTCCCGGACCGAAACAGTTGCCACTTACGACCCCTATCCCGAGTCGTCCCCGGCACCCCTCGCCGACGTCAACGAAAAGACACCCCTCGGCCCCTGGTCCATCTCGGGCTTCAAATGGTTCTCCTCGGCCACCGACTCCCAAATGGCCATCCTTCTCGCCAAAACCGACCCCTCCAAAGGCGTCAGCGCCTTCCTGGCCCCGATGCGCCGGCACAACCCGACCCTCACCTCTCCCACCGGCCAGCTCGGCGGCAGCGAGCTCAACGGCGTCACCATCCAACGCCTCAAGCACAAATTCGGCACCCAATCCCTCCCCACGGCCGAGCTCGAACTGAAAAACATGCGCGCCTGGCTAATCGGCAAAGAAGGCCACGGCATCCGCGAGATCAGCACCATGCTCAACATCACCCGCGTGCACACCACCGTCTCGTCAGTGGGCTACCTAGGCCGAGCCCTCGCCATCGCCCGGGGCTTCGCCGCCGTCCGCGAAGCAGGCCTCGGCCGCGGCCGCCGCCTCCCTCTCTCCGCCCACCCCCTCCACATGCGCACCCTCGCCAACCTCACCACCGACTACCACGGCCTGATGCTCCTAGTCTACTACACCGTCTCCCTCCTAGGCCTCGACGAAAAAAAAAAACCCTTTCCGTTTCCACCACCCCGCCCACTAACCCCCCCACCAGAAACAGAAACCAAGTCCGGGGCCGGGGCCGGGGCTGCCCTCCTCCGCACCCTCTCCTCCCTCCACAAATCCTTCGTCTGCTTCCACATCACCCCGCTACTCCACGCCTGCATGGAATCCCTCGGCGGCGTCGGCTACCTGCTCAACGACGAGTCCCAGCCCATCAACGTCGCACGCCTGTTCCGCGACGCCTGTGTGGGCGCCATCTGGGAGGGCACGACGGATGTGTTGGCGGGGGATACACTGCGATCGCTCGTTGGGAACGGGCAGGGGCAGCAGCATACGGCGGGGGCGGGGGCGGGGGCGGCGGTCGAGGGGTTGGATTGGTTTGTTGGGACTGGGTTGGGGTTGGTGGAGAAGAAGAAGAAAATGAAAAAGATGATGGATAAGGGGGTGGAGGGGGTAAGGACGGTGTGGGAAGGGTTGCGAGGGAGGATTGTGGAAGGGGGGACGCAGGAGGAGGAGTTGTTGGGTGATGCGAGGGGGTTGGTTTTTCGGCTGGCCGAGGTGTTGATTGCTGTGTTGTACATGGTCGACGCGGCGGTGCATCCCGGGGCCGAGATTGACGAGATGTGTGCGAGGTTTTTGGTGAAGAAGGGGTTTGTGGGGGAGGAGGAGGATGGGCAGGGGAGGAAGGATCTGGCCATGGATCAGGCGATTGTTTACGGGGCGGGCAAGGCGCCGCCGGCCACGGCTGGTTGCAAGCTTTGAACCAGGTAAGTTTTTGTGTGTCTTGAAGTGATTATGCACACCGTTGCATGTGCTCTAGGAAATCTGTTGTCGTCGCTGAAATGCTTACACGGCTGGTAGTATGCCCAGGACAACTTGCTTCAAACTCCTCCCCGATACTCCCAAACTCCCTCAACGGGGCTGGCAGGTAAAGACCGCCAATATTAAGCAAACATAATAATCATAAGGGAAAACAAAAAAACGAAACGGTCATGACAAAATTACCTCGTCCTCTTTCCCCGAACTCCTCCCCGCCTACCAAGTAAACATCATCAACGCCGGGTTCAGCAACACGGGCAGCGCAAAATGCGACACCACGGTCGCCGCCAGCGGGTAGATGCTATAAAACGTGCTGATCCGCCACTGGTCCGGGAAGACGGTGTTGCCGCAAATCATGAGTGCGGTGCAGGCGAAACAGTACAGAAACGTCCACTTGAAGCGGCGGATGATGCGGATGATCTCGGGCCCGAAGCGCACCTCCTCGAGTTCCTTGGCCGTCGCGCCCCAGGCCATGTCGATCTCGAAAAAGTGCGACAGGATAGCCTGCGACATGTGCAGCGAGATGCCGCCGAGGAAGATGCAGAACATGGGGATCCACTTGATATTCTCAAAGTCTGTTTGTAACGAGTCAGTCGAGTGCGTGACTGGCAAAAGGGAGAAGTGAAACTTACAGGCCGACAGAAGCGACTGCTCGCTCAACCGGTACCGCAGCACAGCCAGCGCGAGGTTGCCCAGCCCGGTGAAGACGACGATAATCGAGATGTAGATGGCGAACGAGTCGAGGTAGAACTTGTCGTACAGGCCATAAAACCAGCCGGTGATGAAGTAGTTCGCCAGCGTCAGACCCCACGCCGCGGCAATGGCATAGTACGTCCCGATATACGCGATGATGGTCATCTTCTTGGGAAACGGAATGCCCGAGCCGACAAACTTGCGGAACAGTGGCGTGAAGGGCCCGCGGAAGATCCAGAAGCGCAGCGGGTGGAACACCAACTCGTTGCAGCCGTAGGCGTACTTCTCCCAGCGGGCGAGCTCGTCGTAGACGGTCAAGCTGACGCCTTCCTTGAAGCCGTCGGCTGTGTACGAGGCGTAGCGGAGCGTGTACCCGGCGACCTGCATGCGCAGCGCCATGTCAAAGTCCTCGGACACGTGCGATTCGGACCAATACTTTTCGTAGCCGTCCTCGTCGGTGAAGGCGGCCGCGTCCTGGACGGCCTGCCACCGGAGGATGGCGTTGTGGCCCACAAAGGGGCAGGCGTCACCCGAAGCGACAGCGAAGGTGATGCACGAGTAGATGAGGCGAGTGAACCAGGTGACGCTGGTCAGATATTAGTAAGTAATTCTCTGGGATTGGGATGGAAAACGGGCGGTCGCTTCTGCTTACCCATTCTCAAAGAACGAGTTGGTAACGTTCATGACGCCCGACTGGAATTGCAAGATAGCCACCTCCGGGCTCTGCTCCATCTCGCTGACGGCATCCAGCAGACAGTCGTGGGGGACGCGCGTATCCGAATCGATGAGCAGGATGTAGTCGCCGATGCGGATATTGCCCTCGGCCCAGGTCCGGCCCTCGTCCTCCTGCATCACATCGGCCAGACACTGCTGGTAGGCCGAGTTCTCCTGTTCGTTGTTCCACTTGCTGCCGCGCTTGATCGCCATCAGCTTGTCCTCGACGCGGTTGCTGATGTGCAGCGCATAGTTCATGTTGCTGGCCTTCTTGAACTTGCCGCGGCGGAGGAAGCGCTTCTCGTCCGAGCCGGCCTCGGGGTTGGGGTTGTGGCCGGGGCGCGCCACCCAGCCGATGTTGTGCTCGTCGTAAAAGTCGCGGCGGGCCTGGGCGTCCTCGTCCGAGACGAGCTGCATGCCGTCGTCGTTGACAAAGATGTTTGCCGTGCCGCCCTGCATCTCGTACGTGCTGATGGCGGCCTTGAGCGAGACCACGGTGGGCTTGATGACGGCGACGAGACCCTCCTTGTACACGGGCATCTCGATGGTGACGTGTGGCAGCGCCGTCTGGGTGCGGTCGAGCCGGCGAGGGGCCTTGCCGCTGTAGTACTTGCTGTTGTTGGCCACGGCCGAGATGGGGCCAAAGACCTGGCACAGACTGGTGACGATGGACTGGAAGAAGAACTATCCCTCAACAAGTCAGCATAACAGCTTCACGCATAAATCACGATACGGAGTGTTAACCCACCAAGCTGACAAACAGCTGCGCCGGAGACGCAGCCAGCAGCGCGAACCTCAAGTACGTCCCATCCACAACCGTCTGGTACGCCAACCACCTCCACCCGAGCGCGGGACACACAATCCAGATAGCCATTGTGAGGGCAACCATGAATGCGCTTTCCAGCCTCACTGGGCGCCTCTCCTTGGCAAGCGCCTCTTCGAGCTGACCCGGATCCAGCTCATGCACACCCACAGCCGCAGCGCCCTTCTTTTCGCCGCCCGCATCGTCGTCCTCGGCCTCGTCCTCCCCATTCCCCCAAATAATCTCAATAAACCTCGCCTCGAGCGTCTGCACGCGCGCCAGCAACTTCTCGGGCTCGTCATCCCACACGATCAGCATCCTCACATCTTCGATAAACGCGGCGAAATGATGCAGCTGGCCCCGGGGCAAATCCGCCATGGTCCGCAGCACCTGCACGCGCAGGCCGTCGGGCAGCGGGACGTGGTCGAGATCCGTCTTGTGCACGATCGAGTCGAGCAGGGCGCGCACGACGGGCGTGTTGACCGTCATGGCGCAGCGCACATTCATCTGGGCGACGACGGCGAACAGCGAGTCGGGGATGCCGGCCATCTGCGGCGGGCAGCACGTGAAGTTGCCGCGGGCCTTCTTTAGAACCACGCCCTCGTAGGGGTCCATGCCCGAGGCGTACTGCTTGCGCAGCTGCTGCTCGTACAGCCAGTTGACCATCATGTCGTTGCGGATCTCGTTGATCGTGTCCGAATCGCGGTTGCGGGCGTCGCCCGCGGGGAGGAACGAGTGGCGGAGGGAGGGGGCGCGGGAGGTGTTGGGGCTGTTTTTGGCCGTGGACTGGATAGTCGCCGTCTCGGTAGGCTGGTGGCCATGTTGGGTGGTTTGTGGCGGGACTACGCCCGGAACCGAGAGCATGCTCCCTCGAGCGGATGTTGGGGCGGCCTGGGGAGTGCCGCGGCCAGACGGGCCCGAGACGGCTGGTGGTGGTTGTGGTTGTGGTGCGCCTGTTGGCCGGATCGGCTGGAGTTGGTGAGTCGACGCCTTGGAGCCCGATTTCCGGGACCGGGCTGCCGCTACCGGTGTCCCTTCATTGCCTCCCTTTTGCTCCTCCTCTGGCGTCGAGGGTGTGAAGTACGACTGAAACTTCTTCATGTTGGTTATGTAACGATCGGACCGGGTCGAATATGGCGAAGGGCGACCTTGCCAAGGGTGAGTCCCGGAACACCCCCGTCACCTCGACTTCAACTGAACGGCAGCTCCGGACCAATTACGCCTATTCCGTTGCCGGGGGCCGGTTAAGGAAGGTCCTCAGGTGGGGGAAGAAGACGGGAGCCGGAGAGCTGGGAGCCGGAGAGCTGGGAGCCGGGTGGTGTACACGCGTGGGAGAGCGAAAGGGAAAAGGGAAGAGAAGGGAAGCGGGAAGCTCTGGGTGTGCCGTGGAGGTGCACCCAGGATAATTACCCTGCCCGCGCCTGGAACGGAAAGCCACTAGCGTTAGGGGGAGGGAGGCTCGAGGCCTTGACAGCACAGACTTGCCGCTCGCCAACAAACCCGAGCGCTGAAAGCTGGGCGTGGGTCCTGGGCTGGCGTCTGCGCCCAAATTCTTTTTTTCGCGCACCCATGTTTATCCCCGGCAGGCGGATGCAAGCCTCTCAGCCCAGCGACAACGCAACAAAGCTCGCGGCGTCTGGCGTGCCGCCTGGCCTGTCCAGCAAGGAAGCGATCGGCAAGCCCTGTAAGTCTGGTCCAAGCGATGTGGGCGTGGAACAGGGGCTGATCTAGCCCCCCCTGTTATGTTCAAACGCACAGCCAACCAGAGCCACCAGCACCAGGCTCGGAGTGAGTCTTGAACGGCCCGTTGTAGCAATGCCCTCGCGTTTGTCCGACCCTCTCGAGTGGGCATGTCCTTCTGGGCCAGGCTTGGGAGCACCTCTGCACGCCAGGAATCTCCCTCGCATGCATCGTCTGCAGCAGCCACGTCTTGGCTGGCGATGGTTGTTGCGATCTTGATAGTTGCGGCTAGTTTCTTCCGCATCGGGAATAACGTTGGACTGGCGGCCAGATCACAAACAACCCCTGCGGATGGCCAGGGGGCCGGCGCGCGACGAGGAGCTGAGAGGCTGGTAATTAACCCCTTTCCGGATTGGGCCCTAGTCCTGGATCTTCGGCATCGATGGAAGCGGATCTCGAAGATCCAGAACGTGTGTTGAAAGGGCCTTGCAAGGCAGGGAACGGCTGCCGGATCACCCAGGGCTCCATTCTCACGAGGACGCACAGGGCAGCTGTGGTTTCGATACGGGATTGTCCCTGTTCCCGTCCCGAATGGCATCGCCAGTTTCAGAAAAATAAACGACCGGTGATGAACGAGGCGCCGAGGTGCCCCGACTGGCGCCCGTCTAACAGAAAGCGAGACAGAACATGCCAATTAATGGCGTGTTGATTTGGCAGCGCCAATAGA
The DNA here is from genome assembly GCA_033296705.1 of Chaetomidium leptoderma. Taxonomy (NCBI): domain Eukaryota; kingdom Fungi; phylum Ascomycota; class Sordariomycetes; order Sordariales; family Chaetomiaceae; genus Chaetomidium; species Chaetomidium leptoderma. The sequence goes on along the minus strand of MU856957.1, from coordinate 46,139 downwards.
CGCAGCCACTAACGGTTGCCGCACCAGGGGACTGGACGACCTTTGGGCTGTCTTGGCTGCAGGGCCCGTTCAGCTGGCACAATTCCTGGTTCGTGGCGCCCGTTGTGGCCGACGGAAATCCAATTTTTCAGCGCCACCGACATTTCGTCTGGCCGGCGAAGATGACGGGTAAGGGCACGAGAACTGAGGTCTTGACTCTGACAACTGGTTCGGGTTTGCGAATGTCAAACATCAACGAAGACGTCAACGTCGCCATATGGAGTCAATGCCTGGTTGCCTGCCTTCTCGGGCGTTTGCAGTCCCAAGTTGTCTCGATCGAGATCGAAGGGTCACGGCGGGTGCATCACACCACCGTCACGAGCAGTGATGGGTTGCAACCCCCCTCAAGCCCCTCCCAGGCGCCACGTCAGGAGAGTGTCCAACCAAAGGAGGGGAGAAAGGCGGCTCCGAAAACCCCCACGGGAGGATGGACGGGAGTGGCCGCTGACTGCACGTTAATTGCTGAGAAACGAGCCTGTTCAGGGCGCGCGGTTGAGGTTGCGGTCTGCTTCAGCTCGCGATCTGCTTCATGTCTCAGTTCTTGTTCCGGGCCGACACAGCGAACTCGCAAAAGTTATCGCTTTTCTTCGCCTGTCACATCGTATCCGTCGACTCCCGCGGCACCTTTGAATCCTGCCCCTCCCTGCACGGAAAGGATCGACAATCGCAGGCTAAAGATAGACGGCGCGGGGGTGCCAAGGATCGACGCGAACACGATCGCGGTGAAGACCCGTTTGTTGCTGAGGTTGATATCATTGGGCACACCACCACTTTTCGACTCTTCGAGACTCTTCAATCGCTCTCGCATACGAAGACACTGGTGCAGATGTCAGTCGAACCTGCAGCAATCCTCTGCAGAGCCGACCGGTCAGCTCCGACGCTGGGATCTCGACACCGGTGTCGATGATAATGCCGCTCCAATCCGAACCCACTCAGCTGTGCAGAAGAAGATACGACTGGGATTGTTCGTGGACGCAACGGGTGCGCTAGGCTCTTCGGTATCTGGCCCCGCAGTGCTGCCTCAATATTCCCCGAGGGCGCCTGGTTGGCGGCGATAACCACACGCGGGTCATTGAGGAATTGCTGTGGGCTTTTTTATTGAAATCGTGATTCGAGGGGCGGTTGGCTGAATGACATGCTTCGGCGATCAGCGGTACCGAAAGCTTCGTCTGGTTTCCAAGGAGAGGGTTCCTCGGTTCCTCCTCATTGACACTGGAAAGAATATCAGACGAGACGGCCGAACTAGTTTGAACTCCAACCGCGGTTCCCTCTCAAGGAAGCTATCCGAAAAGCTGCCGAAACGGAGCGTACGTCGAAACAGGTGGTTTGCCTTGGGTTAGTTATCGTCCGTAATTGTCGGGTTGTGGTTTGGCCCCTCGCTACCTGGGAGGTACGGTACCGAGGTGGCAGGAACGTGTCCAAGTCCTCTCAACGGAGATTTCCTCTGGTGTTTGAAGGGAAAACGTCACTTGGCCCAGTGAGTCTATCAGCGGTGGGACAGCGTCGTTAGTGCTGTTAGGGATGGCAATGACCACCCCGTGAAAAGCTTAACAGAGGTGGGGTGCGACCACGACAGGGTGGGGCAGGGATGCTGTCGTTGAGCTTTGAGCTTTCAGTGTCGCAACTTCCAGGTTCCTGATGACAACTTGCAACGCATTTGCATTGTACAACAAACTGGCATCAGAGAATGCGCCGTACATTATTGCAAAGTTCTCCCTCCTGATTACGACAATTTAATGATTCCTGCTTCGTGTTCCTGCCGCCGCTTGCCCCTTTGTTCGTGACCTCGATTGCCGGCTCTCGACGTTGCCGACATCGCTGCTTCCGGGCAAAAATCCATCATTGTTGTTGTTGTACCGACACTGCGTTCTTGTGCCTTCCCAATTACACAAACATCTCCCATCATGGCAGTGTTTGTGGACCTGGACGAGGAGGACAATGACCCTCGGCAGGACGGGCAACCGTTGTGGAACGGCCTAGTCGATGCCGTCAAGCCCGCCCCGGGAACGGCAGCAAGCAGCAGCCTGCCCGGCGATAGCAGTATCAGCGGTACCAGCAACGCGGCGGACAAGCAACGCGAGAAGGCTCACGGGCTCGCCGTTGGGGAGAACCTGAACTGGATCCCCATGGCGCAGGCCTTGGGATGCTATCCGTAGGCGGCACCACCCTTCATGCGTCCCTTTTCCATTGTTGCATGGCACATTCAACACCTTGGCAGCTGCACCCTGCCAAGGGAAGACATTACTGACCGGATGGCCAGTATCATCATGTTAGTGGTCTCGTCCATCGACCTGAACACGCTCGATAGCCTGGCGCGCACCTGCCGCCAGGTCCGCGCGGCCTTGTTGCAGTACCGCAAGATGCTGCTCCTCTCCACCCTACACTGCGTCAATGAGGACCTCCCGGTCGACCCGGAAGAGACAATGCGGTACCGAGCGCGGGCTGGGAACTGGTATTATATGCAAGATGCGGCGAGATCCAGTGACAAGGGCAAGGCGGGCCAGTGTGCTCGGGATATGGTGGCTGGGTGCCGGCGGTGCGGCACTGTCGTCTGTCGGGTGAGAGAGAACCTGGAACCAGATTTTCGGTCCGTCTATAGGCATCATCTAACCGGGTCTTAGAACTGTGCCATTAAGCCTCCAGCCCCCATTGTCCTGCGAGACCGACACCGGCGCCTCTGCCAGGCATGCGTGACTGCACCCGTGGGTTCGCTCGTCAAGCCGCCTCTTGGGCCCGAGATCCGGATTGATTCCGACGATATGGAACGTGCGATCTGCAAGTGCGGCTCCGAGGGTGTTTGGCTGTGCCAACCTTGCGGAAGGTCCATCCTCGGCGACGACTCCGAGTACAAGGGGTAAGTAAAGCCAACCTCTCCCCTCCCTAACCCACTGACTGCCAACCAACAGCATCTGGAAATGGCGCAACCAATACACCGAAGTCCTCGGCGGCCTCGGCACCGGCATAGGCGAGGGCGACCGCGGCGTCATCTGCGGGCGCGAGACCGAGTGCTGCGCCGCGCGCGAGCGGGAGCAAGACGTGGACGGCGACGCCGAGGACGCGCGGGAAGCCGAGGAATTTTTTTACCATCAACAATCCGCCACGACAAGCCCTCTCAGCAATGCCACCACCACCCCATCCCTCGCGCCCTGGACAACGCTGAGCGGGCCCGGTAGCACCGCCAGCCTCAGCAGTCTTGTCAGCTCGTCCGCCGCCGGCGGTGGTGGTGGTGGTGGTGATGGTGCGTCGATACTCGACCGTAGGACGCCCAGTCCGGCGCTCAAGCCCGGGTATGAGCGGCACGAGATTGAGGGGATCGGCGGTGTCATGAAGAAGATGCGGGTTCGCATGGTCAAGGTGGGCGCGTGCGTGCCCGAGTGGGAGGACGAGCGCGCCAAGGGGGAGATTCTAGGGCGGGAGGTGCAAGGCCGGCGGAGGGGGTGGTGTGGCTGGTGCCGGAGGGTCGTTCCTTCACGGGAGGACTATGATATGGACAGGCAGTTCAGAGACAAGGGGAAGGGGAAGGAGAGGGAAACAGAGGGCGCGCGGAGTTGATGGGTGATGATGTGAAGGCGGCTGTGATACCGATTGCGTTGGTTTTATCGAGTTAAATCGGATTGGAAGTAGGGATAGGAGTTTGTTTCCCCAGCTAGGTTTCGAATATGATACCTTTTCTGAAAACAAGACTCTTTCCATGGACAAGGCGACGCATAAGTCAACTAATGGTGGCGAGTTTCATGTCTAGAGGAATATACAAGGTACATTTGTGCATTATACAGTGGAAGAAGACTGGAGATGCCAGTCGTCCTTCCCTTTTTTTAGCAGTCTTACAACAACTTTGTCTACCATGCCCGCCATCGACCGTTAAATGCTTGCCCACCCACACACACACCTGATCGTACAGTGGCATCTCTCCCTTCAATTGGCTTTCCCCTCCATTGTTTTCCTTTTTTTCTCTTCCCAACTTATAACTCCCCAGTCCGCAACATGCCCTCGCGCCTGGCCCTCTCCTCGCGCGCCGCCCGCCGGCGGGGACCCCAGCGCTCCTTGGTCTTTTCCAGGCCCGCCTTGATCTTGTCCTGGTGCTCGCGCGGCGCCTGGCAGCACATGAGCACAAACAGCTTGCTGCACTGGTACTGGCGCGCCAGGCTCTGCACGCTGTTGGTCACGGGGTCCGTCTCGCGCAGCCGCCGCATCTCCTCAATGTCGGCCTTGGCCAGGTGGTGCCGCGGTTTGAGCACCACGGGGCCCTCGGCCATGGGGAAGTCTTCTGGGGAGAAGGTCTGTTCGGCCGGCATGGAGGTGGGGGATGTTGATGATGATTGTTGTTGGGTGGCGTTGTAATGGATTGTGGTGGACGAGGCGAACAGCGACGAGGTCAGGTTGGCGCGGCGGCGCGGGTCGTTCTTGGGCAGGAACTTGAAGGGCGTGTGGAAGACCGAGGGCGCCGACGAGGGCGGGTTGAAGATGATCTGGTCGGTGTCCCGGCGGGTGCCGCGCAGGCCGTCGGGCCCGCTGTTGCCGGTGCTGTTGTTGGCGTTGAGGAAGGACGGGTGCGGCGGGATGTTGAGGGCGCGTCTTGTCCGGGCCGAGGTCGACTTTTGGCGTATCCCCGTGGGGAGCGTGTTGAGGAGAAGCCGGCTCGATGTTGGCCCGGCGGACACGGCGCTGCGGCAGCAGGAGACCGCCGGCCTTACCACGATCGCCTCCATGGTGTTGGTGGTTGTGTGGAAAGAGGAGACGGGCGAGACTCGAGGGAGAGAAAGGCAGAAGATTTGCGTGGCAACAAAATACAATTCAGATGGAATGGTGGAATGGTGAAATGGAGCTGCTGCAATTGGCAACGGGGCTTGTCTCGTGTGTGCTGTGCTGTACTGTCGGGGCCGCCGTCCACCTCCTTCACGCTCAACAACGACGGTCTGGTCGCGATGCGGATGAACTTTTTCTCAGGCGTTGCTGGAAAGCTGTCACGTGGATGCTGATTGCTGAGGCTAGCGTGCATTCATGGGGCCGGGCTGCGGTCCAATCAAATCCGGTCCGAAGGAGTGCCCCCACAGCTCCGTGCTGCCGGGCCGAGTGGAGCCGGCTTAATCGGCGGTTGTATCCATCTTGAATCGATTCTTCCCTCTTTCGGTCCTTCCTCTCCCTCTTGAAGACTATGGGCCGATTTGTAGTGGGCCGCAGTATCTATGCTATATAGAAACACATGGTAGCGATATAGCAACCTCCCTATACTCTAACTAATTAGTAAATGATAATAATATAACGTTAACGTTAGTTAGCTTTGTTTCTTATTTTACTCTATCTTCTGTAATCCCAAGTGTAGAATAATATAAGAGTTATCTATAGCCGTTTTGGAATCTTAACTATAGCTCTCTTCTTTATATAGGTTATGCGGTGTTCCTAGCCGTCGGTTAAAGAACCTTTATAGCCGTTCTATCGACGAGGGTACAACCACGTATTATGGTAGTACAATATATAAAAGTCAGGATACACTTTCAACGCGACATGTAAGGGAGATATAGCATTGGGCCGAGTTTCTGCAGGGACGCTTCCGACTCTATTTTTCTGTTCCAATCCATCTGAACTTCGTCAGCGGTCCGGTATACAGAGTCCCAGCAGTTGCGTATGATGCGCATCCGCTCCCGTTCTTCAACACCCTCAGCATCCCATACCGGCCAAGCCCCGGCCCGAATCCTGTCCAAAATCTCCGGGTGGCCGAGATCAACCCAGGGGTTTGACCCCGACAGTATCTCAAACATATCCATCCCCAGCGCGAAGAGATCATCTTGTTCGTTCGGCGCATACGCTGTCTGCTCTTCGATGGGGATAGCGAGTCTGCGGTATCTCGCCGACGGGAAGGCCGAGCAAGGGCCATTGTCGATCCTGGAGCCCCCGAAATCGCAGAGCAGGGGTCTCCCACCTCGTCCGAGCAAGATATTGTGGGTGCCGATATCGCCGTGGATGACTTGCTTTGAATGAATGTAGCCGACGGCCTGCAGAAGCTGGTAAGGCCATCTGTAAAGCGTCAGCCCGCCGTTTGTGCTATGACACAGGAGGGAGGAAGGAAGAGCTGTGAGCTTGAACAGTGCATACTCCCGCTCCACACCTCCCAAGGCCTCCTTGGCTCCCGGGTCAAGCAGAACGTCCCTCAATATGCCTCGCGGCTCGTAGGAGAAGCACAAGCCCCTTCTAAGTGACCCGTCAAGTTCAAGTATTCTTTCCCCCAAAAACGCGAGCAGATTCGGGTGGTTTCCTAGCCGTTCATAAATCTTTCTCTCGATCTCATGGGGGTTCGCAAGTGCGCCCTGCAGGACGTCACTGAACAGACGAAGAAGGATCCCAGAGAAGATTTTCCAGCTCACGACGTTGAGAGTTTCGAGTTCTCGCTGTCCATCGACCACGAGTCCCAGTAGTTCAAGGAGGTAGAAGCACTCCGTGCCTTTATCAACGGCGAGGGTGGTATGAAAGCTGCCATGGATAGGCATCAGCTTGACGTCCTTGTGACACCGACTAGCTCAAACATTCCCGTCACCTTTGCCAGCCTTGAGCGGTCTCCGATTTTGTCTTTCCCTCTCCGGTTTTACCCTCCCAGCAAGGCCATCCAGAAAGACTCCAAAGGCGATCTCATGACCGTGGGCCCCGGGATCCCGTGAGTTTTCCATTACTGCATCTGGGTTTGACGCACGCCACAGCGAAATTACTAACGCGTTCTAGATATCCAATTTGCTTTTATTCCAGGAGGTTTGCCGAGGAAACACTGATCAAGGTGGCGTATGCTTTTGAAAAAACTCACAACAAGGGCTCGTTCCAGCTGTATATGCTGCCGGATACCGACCTCGAGCAAGTCGTAAAGGACAGGCTTTCGGGATCGAGCAAGAGAGGCTCCAAGGTTTGAGTGAAGTACTGTGGTATGGAGGGTAAAAAAGCGGGGGGTCGTCCGAGTCCTTCCACTGGCCCCCAAGAACCCAGTTCCGCACATGAACTACAGCCATCGCATCTCGAGAGGTTCACTGCGAACGGAACGGCCAGGCAAAAGCGGGCAGCCTCATCCCCTCGCTTTTCTCATCTATACAGCGACGCCATTGAGGAGGGGTGCACGGGCGGGGTATCAACCGGGGTTCGGGCCCCGGGCCATGAAGAATACAAACAGTTCTACGCAGCATTTCTTGAGTCTCGCTTCGAAGCAGCCGAATTTGCAGCATTCTTTGTGTTGGCCAACGAGCGGGACAAGGCCGAGTACCATCAAGCCGCTGCATCCATCACGCTCGCCATGGCCACAACTCTTGCGCACAACCCCTATGTAAGTCTCATCGACATCGTCAAGGAGCTAGTACGAGGTCAATGGGTCGATGGCAACGGCAGCGGCGCATTTGGTGTATTCGCGTACTGCTCGAGTTCGTCCAGTTCCGCCTAGCCTGTTCCTTTCCCCTCAGTTATGGGGAAGAAAGAGAAAGTAGAAAGATTCAAAATGGAGGTCTCTCTGCGATTCCTGGCCGACATCCCCCTCTGGCGTGACGAAAAACCCTACGAGCTCTTTGTCAGTGACGCCGGCACAGGAATGCCAAAGTCCAATTCGCAATACTCGGACCATGCTAGCATCAGGATGCACGACATCCGCCCGGTCCGGCACGACTTCTCCATCGACCGGCAGGGTGTTGAGTTTGCCCAGCACGGCTTTACGCTGCAGCCCAGCGCTGCCGACTTTGAGGACCCGGACAAGGTCCCCACCGTGGTGATCCCGTGCTTCGCCGAGACCAGGGAGTTCCTCCAGGCGCACCTCGGCGCAGAAAAGGCCGTCTGTATTGATTGGAGGGTGCGTGCGGTATCTCGTTAGGTACTTTCCCTTAGTTGTCGCCGCTGCAGTCGTTATTAATGTCCAACCGTTATTGACCTGGCTGACTTCGTGTTTGTTCTTGATGACGGGAATAGGTTCGAAAGCAAGAGGGAGGTGGCGAGGGGAACGATCCTAGCCTGCTAGATGACAGTAAGGATGTTAGGACCAAGGCGATCAAGCCTGCCGCGATTGCCCACTTAGGTATGTACATACATACCTAATTACCTCCGACGCCTTGTGGGTCATCTCGGTAGGCTGGAAGAAGGCCCTCCAAGACTGTCTCTTCTCCTTGTTGATGACCGACTTGCCGATGGCGTGAGCCTCGGTCGTCGGGACAACTCCAGGCGCGGCCTCGACCCCTTTGTTGGAGTCCATGGTTGTTTGGTATGGAGGGGCTTTTTCTCCTTGTTTTTGCTCGTTAGTATGTATTCTGAAGAGTGGTGAGGGACAGGCAAAGATACCTAGTAGGAAAGGGCTACTAACGACAGGCAGCGCAAAGTGGACAACGCTTAGAGGGTTGCAAGGGATTGCTGAGATGGGGGAAGAGAGAGAAGCCGGGTTATTTCGTTTGTGGGAGAGCGAGGGGTTACTAGTAAATGTGTCGAGAGACACTGCCGGAGTGGGAGGGCGAGAGAGGAGGGGGCTCTGCTTCGCGGGACACACACACAATACTCGAGGGCACAGAATTAACTGCATGTTAAATGTACCAACTACTCTGATGGCTGAACACGGCGGCACGCATGCGGTTAGCGAGCATAAGCTACTCCGCTTCGTGCATGGCGAGAGAGGGCTGCAAGATATCAGATCTAAATTATGGATGGCCGCAAGCAGAAGAATTTCCATAACAACAAGAAAAAAAAGAAAAACCACCCTCAGGTCCATTTTCAGAAATTTACTTTTCTAAACGCATTCCTACGAGGAGGTGCTGCAGCCCGTTTACGGAATACACAGTGCATAATGGACGGCCTTGGCAGGTTCAGTGGGCGGCATTACGTCGTAAAGCGCCGGGCCTGGATCACCCCTCTTTTTAACCTTGGAGCGCTTCCAGGACAGCGTCATTCCCTGTTGATCGCGATTTGCGCCCCGAGGTCACCGGATCCCGTCGCTCGTCGCTCCCTCGCTATCCGAAAACAAAGCAAGCCACGCGACAACCCTTTTTCCCAGTATAAGACTTAAAGCCCCGCATCCGCTCGCCATCAACGCAGCAGCGCGTAGCTTCTGAGCATCTCTCACTCACTGCCCTGCCCCTCGATTGCACCAACGGAACCGAATCCGACAAACGAAAAGAAAGCGGGAGAGACACCCAGGCCACGGGGCCGACGGCAGCGAAACAGAGCCAGAACCAGAAACATCTCGAATCCGGCTTAGAGTCAGGAACCAGGAAATCACCTTCGGCGCGCCAGACTTGAAGCCACACACAGCATCACCACCTGCTTCCGCGTCGTACAGAGCTTGGATCCAGAGCAAGGTATGACCGCACCCCATCTCGTGGTAATTGGTCCCAGACCCAAGGACCACTTTACAATCCATCTATTCGCGGCGAATCGGGACCTCAGTCCACAGGTCACCCGAGGTCTTTTCTTGTCGCGAACTTCCATTTAACCCCACTGCCTGCGCCTGCGCCAGCTGGGATTCGGGAAATTCTAATAGTCGCGCAATCCCATCGATCTTCAGGGTTCGTATTACTGACAGCGTATCCTTGTCCTTCTAGACTTTGGACGAAAGACCTACCCCCAGAAGACATCGGACGAGCCTCCTTTGAACCGCAACTTCTCTCTCCATCGCAGAGCCTTGCCATCTCGGCATCATGAGTCTTGCAACGACTGCGCCCGCCCAGGGTAACCCCCTAATTCCCACATTGGCCGAACCCTCCGAGTCGGAGCCAGGCACAGGCAACGCGACCCCACGCGCTGCAGTGGACGGAGAGGAGAAGAAAAAGAAACGCAGCCTGTTCGGCTTTGGCAAGAAGAAGACGGAGGAGCCCGCAAAGTCGCCGGCCAAGTCTGCCGCCGCTGTCGGCAAAGATGCCCCGACCACGCGCCGGACCACAACCGCCTCGCCCATTCAAACAGACCACGCCCACTTCTCGCCCACGTCCCCGGGCCGCTCCGGCTTCGCCTCTTCGCCACGCCTCGCCTCTCCGGCCGGCAGCCAGATCTTTGAGCGCGACGTCCAAGAAAGCGCCGCGCTGATGCCCAACTCGCCCGCCATCCCCTCGCACATCCAGACCGAGGACCACATCCCGCCCGTGCTGGACGCCTCGTCCGAAGCCATCACCGACGACCACCTCAACCCGGACACAGTCGAGATCATCACCCACACCTCGCACCAGCCCGCCTCCATCACCGTCACGGGCCTGAGCCCCCACGAACCCTCGTGGACCGACGAGCTCGCGGCCTTTACGGCCCAGCAGACAACAACAAAAACCACGACGGTCACCACCACCACCAACACCGACACGGCCTCCAACTACGGCAGCTTCGACGCCACCGACGTCCGCCGCCTCAGCTTCATCTCGTTCGCCGACGTCGTCCAGTCCGAGCACTGCGGCGGCGGCGGCGGCGCCAGCCAATTCTCGGGCGCCGGCAGCCCCTCGCGCGACAGCATGCACCTCGCGGGCCTGACGTCCCTCGCCTCGGTCGGGATCAACCGCTCCCCCTCGCCCATGCGCTCGCCCGTCTCCTCTATAGGCGGGGGTGGTGTAGTGGGAGGAGGAGGTACTGGTATAAGCCCGCCTACGAGCCAGTCGGGGTCGGTCAAGGGATTGGAAATGCCAATGTCGTCTTCGCCGTCTTCGCCGATGGGAGGAGGAGGTAGGAGGCCGCCGCTGGGGAGTCCGACCAGCATGATGAGTATGCACTTGCCGGTGGGGGCGGCGGGCGGCGGTGGGGGGGGCGAGATTGCGATTGAGACGATGAGGCAGGCGTTGAGGCGGACGGGGAGTGGGGATTTGGGGGGTGCTGGTGGTGGGGGTGGGAGTGCGGTGAGGAGTTTTCCGGCGAGTCCTATCTAGCTTCTTTTTTTTTGCTTGTTAAGGGAGGGGTGTCAAAAGGTTTATGTGTTGGTGTGGGGAGGGGGTGGGGAGGGGTGTTGGCTTTAGGCCTAGGGTGGGATGCGTACCTAGGTAGGCGACTGGGAGATTGTTGAGAGATTGGGATGGTGGGAGAGACACCTAGGTTCGATACGTTTGTCGGAACGCAAATTGCAGGATGACCAGCCAGTCACTGAGGGAGTGCTGGATCAGAACGGGAACGAGGACGGTGGAGGGAGGGGGAGCGGGATATGTGTTTCTTGGGGGGGTTTGGTCCGAGAACTGGCGTTTTGGTTTTTTCTATTCTCGTCATTTCAGTGTCTCCCGTTTGCGTTCGGAATACCAAGGTTTGCTTGAGGGTCGAATACCTAAGAGCAGGTTGCTTTTTTCCTTCTGTTCTTTTTTGCCTGAGGGCTGTTGATTGTTGGTTTATCTTTTTCCCTGTTGGTCTTCTTACTACACCTACAAGTGCAGCGAGGGTGCGTGGTATATACGTATGGATATAGCTTCCGGTTTGTGTCTTCGTCATACATCTATTTCGGTATATTATCGTCTTCCCCCTGAGAGGCAACAACAACAGGGGCGAGTAAACACTCTTCCCCTCCAACTTTGGTGCCATCCCTCTGCTTTCAGATAGTGACAACTGGGCAAGATGTTTGTGTCGTCGTCGTGCGGTGACGGAAGCAGCCATGGCTGCCTTGAATGGGGTGGCTGAGTCTAGGGGAAGACTTTAGTTCACAGGATGGACTCGAAAGTCGTTCCATGTCACTCTAATAGGTGACTTTAATAGCTTGCCTCAGGTCACCTCTACCCCGCCGCTCTTATCCTGTGTGTAGATGCCGAGAAGCCATCAGACCCGGCCCGGAGCCACGATAGAATGGTGGTGCC
>MU856957.1:0-34337 GCA_033296705.1 Chaetomidium leptoderma | reverse complement strand
CCCCCCCCCCCCAAACCTCCTTTCATCCCAACTTTTCGTGACTTCCCGGAACGCGTCGCGCACAGAGCGGCGGTCATGTGTTGACTGGCCCATGCTCTTCCGCCTCAGGTATATATTCCAGCCCGCCTCTTCCCCTTTCACCAGAGTTGAGTCAGTGGTGCAGTGGTTAAAACCGCAACTTGTGGGAGCCCCCGGGACCACCACACTGTGGATCGTGCATAGTAATAAGCCGCCCCTGGTTCAACTCTGGCAACTCTCATTTTTTGAGTTTTTTATTTATTTATCTCTTGCTGCATCATGCTCTTCCTGGACCACGTCGTCCACCCATACATAATTCGGTATACGCCGCCCATTCACTCCGACTACCCTCGAGTTGTCCCGCTCAACACCACCGCACCACCAAAATCTCTAGACCATCTCTCGCATTCATTGCATCACCGTCGACGTAATTTAAGTGTTATTATCTTCTTTTCAGACTCGAGTCCTGGCGCGTGTGTATATTTCATACTCACATCCCTATCGCCTCCTCGTGGCGCCGCACCCACATATACTCAACAGCCGCAGTACAGGCGGTCGACTTCGTCCTGCAACGAAAGTTCCTTACATATGCTCTACCATGGAGTAGTTGTGTGTGCGGGTGGGTGTCTCGGATCATCGGATGTGTAGGCGAGGCACGGATTGGGGGGGATGGATGGATGTATGGTAACTTTATTTTGACTGCAGGGCAACTGATGGGTTGAGAATATAGCGATGCTATCCATTTTATATATAGCACTACTACTACTACTATAACGGATGGTACTCTGAGGATTTACTGGGTGAAGGCTAGGACTGCTCGCCCTTTTTATTGAAGAGATTCGGTACCAGGTAGTCTTGGAAACAAACAGTCTTCTTTTCTTGATTCTATCCTCGTTGTCGTGTCATGGAAGCTACATCTTAGCTCGTGCTCTGTATGTAACGGTCAGGTCGCGTCATGTGATGCTCGCTTAACCCAGCCCCTGTTTGGTCCGAGCGGTCAGTGCAGGGTCTCTGGTCAGGCCAACCGATAAACGCGGTTCAGCTCATCAACATCAAATCGCTAGGTCGAGAGATTACCATGCGCTTGAGGTGTTTGCATACTCGGACGATACAATGCGCGCCAAATTCGTCGGCAACGCCTTTGCCGCCGCGACCGTCTCTGGCCTGAGGGGTATTCAAATGAGCGCAAACGCGCAACAGCCGCCTCAGAGGGTGGGATCGCAAGGTATGTACAATCTGTACTCCTACCGCCATACGTGGGGATCGTGGACTCATTTGTCTTGTAATTACAGCCTTTCACCTAATGGACTTGCTATTGGTCGACGGCGGCCGTTACGTCGACCAAGATGCTGCAATATTGGATCAAGGTAAGGAGCATCTCAAGTTACGACGGGTAATTGGGTAGTCACCTGCAGACTATTCTGTACTCTACTAGTACCTGTTGACACAACGGGCAGTTCCAGAGTTTCTGTCGGCAAACTTGACTTTAGGCTTTATCAGTCCACCAGGGCCCGTCATGCATGCTTCCCCGAGGTCGCCCGACGCCCCCGTGGTCTCGAATGGCTTCATTTGGAGCAACCTGGTCGATCGCGCCTGGCTGTTCGGAGGGAGGCCGCTGCACGAGAACCCGTTACATGTAGTGCAGAACGATCTTTGGCGCTTCGAGATGGGCGACGGCGGTGTTCAGTGGACCCAACTAGACGCCGGGAACAATGTCACCAAAGGCCGGCCGAGTCATGGCGCTGGCTGCAGTGTCCCGGACCTGCAGAGAGGTTACTACCTTGGAGGCATGACTCGGACGGGAGGCGACACCGCGACCGAGGCCCCCGCAACCTACCTTCATCTCCTCACCGTGTTCGATATGCAGAAGGAGACGCTATCGACCATCGCCATTCCAGATTTTGTACCCATTATCAACCAGAGCCTTGTATTTCTCAACACTGCGACGCGGCGCGGCGCTCTCGTTGCCCTCGGAGGTTATGTCGAGAAGAACGGGACATTGTCTCTAGTGAGGAAAAAGCGCTCGTTCTTGCAGTGCCTAACGAGATCCGCGGCTAATGCCTATCCAACCAGGCCCAGATGTCCTCGATATATGTGTTTGACGTCGAATCGGAACAATGGAGCGTGCAACCTGTCACCGATTTGGACGGACATGCTGTCGATCCTGTCGAGCAATCCGACGGAAAGAATCTCGACGCGCCCGAGACTTTCCCATCCCGGAGGATGTCCGCCTGCGCAGCTGCTGGATCTTCCCAGGACAGAACGTCACACAACATCGTCCTGATAGGCGGCCAGAACAATGCCACAGCACTTGCTGACGCTTGGGTTTTGAGTCTCCCGAGGTAAGGCGTCTTGTCAGCCTAACTGGTACACGTCGCTTTCGTTAACCACCACGGGGCTTGGTAGTGCTGTCTGGATCAGAGCGCAGACCAACCCAGACTTTGCCCCGAACTACCCGTCTGCCGAGAGCTCTTGCATCCTTCTTAATTCCAGGTTCTTGGTTATGTTTGGCGGATGTCTGCTCGATGTGAACACCCACAAGCCGTGCATGAGCTATTCGTCTGGACCTCTCAACTACGACATCTCGCTGCTGAGGCCGGCAGACTATGCCTACGATGTTGTCGGATACCTCGTTCCGGAAGGCGTGTCGAAGGTGATTGGTGGCAAGTAAGTACCTAACCCACCCTCAGACGTGGTATGTTACGTCGTGAGCTCACTGGTCTACATGTAGCACTACTGGCTTCGCAAACCACAGCAAGCCCATGTTCACCAATTTCTCCGACCCGCTTTTGGAGGAGCTGTTCACACCGCCGTACGGGACATGGTTATACGGTCCGTTCCTCTATGAGCCCTTGGTCGAAATAGTAATGATCGTTTTGCTGCTGGCGCCTTTCCTCACACTTCTGCCCTCTGTTTCTCTCAAGCTCTTTAAACGGCCCGGGGTATTGGGGAAGAAGGCTCAGAACGCGGACTGGCGACCCTGGACGTTCAGTCACACATATTTGGCTTTCGTCGCCTGTACCACAGTGTGTCTGGCCGCCCTCGTCGCATTCCTTCAGTGGAGGAGCCAGCAGCCGGATCCGCTCTTCGAACGTAAGTTGCCATGCTGCTGTCCAAACTTGGCATTTCCGTGTTGACACCGATGAGACAGACTGGCCTGGCGGCTCCGTCTCCAGCGGGACTTGGACAGGGGAGCCGTTCAACTCGACATTCATCAGATCGCCGACACTCGACCGACCGCCGCAGGGTCTTCTATCATTTTATTACAACTCTCAACCTGACGGCCTGTTCAGCCAGAAAAACGGAGCACAGAGATTAGGCCGCGGTGTCTACTGGACCTTTACCTTCCTTCCAATGCTCCTGGCCGTCCTGTACGGCCGCATGTGGAAGGCTCTTGATGACGAGGTCAAGCGCATTGACATGTACCATCGGCTGCAAAAGCCCCGCGGGACAACAGGAGCTCGGTCTTTGTGCCTCAACTACCACATGTTTTGGGCACCGCTGAGCATCTTCCAGGCCCTCAGATACCGGCATTGTGCTGTTGCAGTCTCGAGTCTGGGATCTGTCCTGGCCACCATTGTTATACCCGTATTCTCGAACTACGTCTTCTACTGGGAAGTGTACGACGGCGCAGCACTCGACCGGCCAGCAACATACTCATGGCAGGTGGCCCTCGTCGACCATGACTGGGCTTATAGGCTGGTCGGGGCGCTGGCTGCGGCACAGGTTTGCTGCGTCGTCCTGTTCTTCCTCCTTCCCTCGCAGAAAACTGGCCTTTCCAGGGACATGAGAGGTATTGCGGACCTAGCATATCTCCTAGAGGGGACCGATGCTCGTGTCTTTGACTTGCCACTTGACTCCAGCGGCTGGTCACTCTCGGAGATGGAAGGCTTGTTCGCAACCTCACGGTTCCGTCTCATTTGGGACAAGGATGATTACAGGCTCGAGAAAACCACGGCTGTTCCAGGAACAGCGAGCGCTTCCGACACGTCATGGTGGAGCCAGGCAATTCTTCTAGTAACTCGACACAAAACCGTTACTGTGATACGCAAATGGCTTCGTCCGCTTGCCGAATTTTGCCAGGCTGCGGCCAGGACTTGCAGCCGTGCAGTTCAAAAAATTGTCGGCGACGGGAGCAACTTCTTCCCCTTCAGACGACTCGTCTTCCTCAGTTGGCTTATCTCGCTGTTTCTTGTCATGTTCGCCGTGGGCTGGATCACAGCGAGTCTCAACAAGAACGCCAAGAATGAGGAGTGGAATTACGGTATTCCAATTGATCCGAACGTCTACCTGATTGTCGGTATTGTTATCCAAGTGAGTCTGCAATGCCTCCACCAGACTCTTGTACATACCACGCCAAGCCCAAGGCCGACTAACCAGTGTATTATCTAGTCCATCGTTGACGTGATCGACCACGCCGTGCGCTCCCTGGCCCCGTTCCACGCTCTCGCGCAGGGCTACCAACGCCCCGACGTACTGTGGGCAGACTACAGCAGCGGCATCCCGGTCTGGGAGGCCTGGATCGCCTGCCGAGATGGGCATTATCTCGTCTGCAGCTCAATGCTTGCCTCCCTGGCGATAACCGTGTTCACCATCTTCCTCGGCTCGCTCCAGCTCTCGGCCTCCTCGTACGGGTCGACTACCTTTGAGAGCGATCTCGCAGCGGCCACGGCTTCTACGCTCCTCCTCGCCTTCGCGCTCGCGGTCCACCTGGTGCTGGGCTACCACTTCAGCTGGCCCAAGCGCGTGTTCTTGCCCAGGGCTCCGGCTCACGCGGCAGCTGTGATCCCGTATGTCATCTGCTCGTCTAGTCTGAGAGCGGATTTGAAGCGCGTGGTTGGCAGAAGCAGTACGAGAGGGAAGATTCAGAGCCTGGATAACTTGGATGCACGCTATGGATTCGGCAAGGTTGGTGGTGGCGGCGGAACGGAGCATTACCGCATTGAGAGGCATCACGACGAGGCGGGTGCTCTCACATTGGTTGCTTAAGCTGCCTGGGTAGGATTGCTGTCTCCAAGGTCATATAATTACGGTGCCGGTAACTATCTTAATATTATGTTCTAGCCGGCAGTGCCATGGGGGGAATATTCCGATGCAGCGGAATCTTCCCACGATGGCTCTATTCATTCAACAGAGGGGACAGACGACGCAGAGGGTCACGGCCCTGGGCTTGGCCGGTCTGCCGGGCTCGCTCTGTTGTATCGTACCCTCCAATGGCGTTGTCACCGAGTGCATTCGCAATTCTGGCTCTGATCTCTTTCCACGGCGCGTTTCTGTGAAGTAGTCGCTCCTGGTGCCTCGGTAACAGGGACGGAAATGTCGAAGGCTGTTTCGATCGTACCGTGATCCGACCCATGTTCTGTTCTATGTACACCGCACTTGACCGTGGCTTCTCTCAGCTCCTCCGAGGCTAGGACCAGGTCGATAGTCGAGCCGTATCCACTAGCTTGCTATGTTGTCGTGCCCCTCGGGAGTAGACTTCTCAGACTAAGTTCGTTTATTAGGTTAATGATTGGGTCGGCTTCTCCCTGTCTTTCCTAGGACACGTCGTCTTCTCCCTACAGTTGGTCGTGGCGGTTGAAATCTCGTATAATTACCACGTCGACCGTCATTCATGTCCCGACCGTACAGCCTCGATCCAGGTCAACGGAGGACCGACAACAACGGCGGTGCGATAGTCTCCGTGGCCTGTCTCCGCTCACGGGCCGGCAGCTATTCCCGTCCATCCGATGCTGGTCTGATGCTGGCCCGGTGCTGGTGCTGGTGCTGGTGCTGGTTTGCGGGTGCGATGGTGGGTCGTGCGCAGGTTGGCGGACCGATGCCTGCCTACCGACAAGGTTGCGGGGTGAAGTTTTGGGCCGCTGCAGGGAAGGACGAGGGCTGGAAAGTCCCTCGAGAGTCCCAACCAAGCTCGCGGACGGCCAAGAAGTCGGAATGGAGACAATTCTCCAAAAAGGAACATACAACACCAGGGATTCGCTGGTCGTTACCGACCTAACTACAACTAGTCTAGCGGTCGGTAGTTTATCTACATAGGGGAGAGCGGACGGGATCCCGAGTTCCCTACCGCCTATGGTCGTATGTGACACTTGAGAGGGAAAGGAGAGCTGAGGCAGGGAAACCTGGTTGATAGTCATCAGAGCTCAGTAGAGGATCAAAACTAGTGGGTATATATATTCAGTGGGTGTATTCCCACTCCATCCAGATTCGTCATGTCTTTCTCTCGTTGAGACAAGGTGGTATCAAAGCTAAAACAAACCAGACCATACCATCAAATGGCATAAAACCCCAACCTGATGGTAGGTACATACAAGACCAGCTCGTTGAGCGTCGTCGTGAGAAAGAATGCACATATCTCTCTTATCTCATCCAAAACCTCCCTCACACACATTCATTACCAGCATATATATATAAAAACTCTCTCTCCCTTAGGCCTTGACCTCGGACTTTTCGTCGTCGTCAAACTTGGCCTCGGCAACGACATCCCCAACAGCGCCCTTGGGCAGCATGTTGAGCTCGTCCTCCTGGGTGTCGAGGTGGCGCATCTGGAGCCAGAACATGCACCCCCCAAAGACGGCGAGGATGGCGACGACGGCATAGTTCCAGACGAGGAGCGGGTCGTCGGCGAGCGAGACGAGGGCGAAGCCGATGGCCGACGAGATGGCGTTCATAAAGAGGGCGACCGACTGCACCATGGAGCGCATGTTGGCGGGCGCCTTGGAGTGGGCGTACTCGAGGCTGGTGATGGACGCCATGATCTCGGAGAAGGCGATGAGGATGTACGAGCCCGACTGCGCCCACATGCTGATCTCGACGCGCGCGCACTCGCGCTCCGTGCCGTCGGCCATGCGGCCGTTGGCGTAGTAGCCGCACTCGCTGGTCTTGTAGATGTAGTACTGGATGACGCACGCCCAGATCATGGCGGCGGCCCCGGCAAAGTAGCCAATGGCGATGCGCTTCAGCGGCGTGGGGTTGAGGCGCATCTTGCGCAGCGCCGGGTAGATGAAGACATCGAGAAGGGGAATCATAATGATGAGGGCGAAGGGGTTGAGGTTGGTCAGGACGTCGTTGGGGACGCCGCCGACCTTCATGGTGGCAGCCTGCGAGATCAAGTTGTTGTTGACTAGAGGAAAGCGTTAGTACATACATACAACAGGATATTATTCGTCTTGAAAGAGGCCAAACTTACTCTGGTTGTAGCAGAGCCAGAAAAGAGGATACCACAGGAAGACGGCGCAGGCATTGAAGCCACGGCGGACCTCATCAACCCAGGCATCGTTGAAGTCCATCCACTTGGGCTTCGTGGCGGCGTCAAACTTGGACGGCTTGACGTTCTCCCAGAAGGTGCCGTCGTGCAACAGCCTGTACGTCTTGCGGGGGTTGAGGGACCAGCGACCCTTGTTGGCGAGAGCGAACAGCTTCATGGACCGGCCGAGGACGGAACCCTGGGGCGGGACACGCTTGTAGCGGCGGCGGCCCCAGAGCATGACGAGCGGGCAGAAGCAGAGAAGGATGGTCGGAAGGGTGAACGACAGCCAGAAGCCGACGTAGTGCTCGCAGTACACCATGGCGAGCTGACCCGTCAGGGCACCAACGTTGATGAAGAGGTAAAAGTAGTGATAAACACGCGAAGCCGTTGCCGCGGGGTCAACGACGACGCGCTCGCCGCTCGGCAGTGTCTTGACTATCATCCTCTCCAGGTCCAGCTGCTCGACAATCAAGGGGTTGACGTTGGGCTTGAAGCCGCCGGTACCGACACCCATCAGGATGATACCGATGGAGAAGGCGGCAAGCGAGCCGTTGGGGGTCTTGATGACGGGAGGGAGGCCAGAGACGATGAGGATGATGTGACCAACGATGTCGACCATGAGCGCGGCGCCGATTGTCCGGAAGCGCCCAAGGTAGCTGTCGGCGATCCAGGCACCAAACAGGGGCATGGTGTACTGCCAGAACGAGTTGAAGGTGGTCAGGGCGAAGGCGGTCCGCTGGCCGAGGCCGAGGGCACCAGCTTGGCCGTTTTCAATGTCATAACTGGCACCGGTCGCCGAGTACTCGGGCAGCTTCTGCTGGATGAAGTTGGTGAAGACGGCGGTAGTGCCGTAGTACGAGAAGCGCTCGCACAGCTCGATGAAGGCGATGGTATAGATGTTCCAGGGGATCTTGTCCGGTACTCGCCGCAGAATGCGCAGCTCCTCCTCGGTAGGGTCTCCGCCGTCGGCGGTGACAGTGCCGATCCTGTCCTCGTCGTGGGCGGACTGGACGTGGGCTAGATTGACCTCCTTGTCCTTGACAATGGCGTGGACATGGTCGCTGACAGCGACGCTCGTTGGGTCTGACGCCATGATGGAGGGAGGAAGCTCGCCAGTAGACGCTTGAACTGACCAGGCGAGGGGGAAGGGAGTAGAGAGTCGATCCTTGGTGGGCGAAGGGGGGTGGTAGCGGCGCGACGCGGCCGCGACTATATAGAGATTAAGAGAGACATGTTACACTGTCGCCATGCCGCGGTGAGACACTCCCGTACTGTATCCGTACATTGGCGTGATTGGGTGATCTGCTGTAACCTGCCATGGGGCAAGAACCCCCCCTCCCCCCTGCAAGCGAGGGTGGGATTCCCGAGGGTGAGGTTCCCTCGACGGCCGAGCAATCAGAGGCCGCGCCGCGGGGCGGGGGAAGGATGGGATGGGGAAGCGGGCAGCACTGTCGGCCTTCTGGACGAGGGAGCAAGGGGAGCAATGTCCACCTCTGGAAAGTGCAGAAATCTTGGAACTCTTGTCACCTTCCAAGATGGATCAAGAGCGCCAAGTGATAGCGGGCAACAGGCCTTGTTTGTCGTTACCCTCCACTCCAACGACAGGTTGTTCCCCTCTTGACGATCACACGAGGGGACCCTCTAGCGGGCGCAGGGTGGCAACGGATTTCCGCACTCACGCTTCGCAACGGTTGCCGCTTTTCCATGGCGTTGAGGGTTGAGGGTATGAGAGGGAGGGGCGTCCGTTTTGGCGCCCCTCGTCTAGCAACTGCCGAGCTGGTGGCGGTTTGAGCGAAGCTTTGCCCGGCACGCTTCTGCCTCTTGGCTGCGGGAGCTTGAGCAGCCAGCCAGAAGCCAGGACGCAAACGCACAACGGCTGGGGCTTGACAATGGCACTTTGGAGCTGGGGAAGCCGGCAGGGGGGTCGGCGTCCGCATGGTGAGTTTCCTATTGCATCCATGCCCAGGCCCTTGGCATCAGACACCCGACTGGCTCGGGCGACCCTGCCTCGAGCCTGCATGTCGTGTGGACCGGTGTGGTGGCTCTGGGGTGCTTGGCAAGTGGGTGCCCCGGTGCCGCCAAGGAGCACCGAGGAGTGGCGACCTGAGCCGGGCTCGAGCCAGGAAGCTTCGCTCGCGCCACCGCGGTCCACGGCCGGAGCTATCGCCGTTCTTGTCGGCGCGCTAGCACCGTGAGATGTGGATCGCTTCGCACTCAGCCGGGAGGAGGCGTGGGTCTGGCCGGCCCGTTTGCCAGCTCCCCTCGGGCTCGGGCTCCCTACCCGGGATGGCCCCGGCTGGACAACAGGTACGGATACCTCGAGGGCCAGGCCATTCTTCTGGAAATCCCACACGGCAGGCGATTTCGAGAGAGTCTCGAAGTTCTCGATGCGTCTGCTGGCACTGCGCTTATTATCAGCGGTGGCGGTGGTGCTTTCGTAATCCGAGCTTCGTATCTTGCACGGCACGCCCAGGCCGAGGTGTCGCCATCAGCGGCGGCTTGGTTTTTTCTCTCCTTCCTGAACGGTGTTCTGGAGTTCTTGGCCTTGACAAACAGAATCGAGACCCTGCTTGATCCACTGCTATGGATATGCCCTGATCCACAACCGCGATACTCGGCAGGGCTCCATAATCGCCAACCCAACAGTCTTCTTAGATAGCGCCGTCCTCAAATCTCGTGGAAAATGGAAAAGTTCAGGATTGGACTCGAGCGGGCCGCGGACCCCGAGGAGAATGCATGGCAGCGCCGTCGTAGTGTATAGGTACATGCATACCGTCCCGCGCGGCACGGTGGCCTCGATAGGGCTCGGGGACGGCTGCCGTGTTACCTCGTTTCAAAGAGTCCTTGTCAGGTGCGGATCAATTTTCTCCGTTCTTGTCACCCTCCAGATGGATCCATGGATGTCTCCTCGATTTTTGTGTTTTGTGGTTTGCGCAAAGCAAGGAAGAAAGCACCAGCAAAGCGCCACTGCCAGTGGCAGCACGCTGTTTGTATTCCGTATTCAGTACCTACAGTAGGTACCTGCCAAATAGGTCGGGAACAGGCACTTGGCAGCGGGCATTCCATACCTAGGTAGTTACCTACCTAGGTACCTTAGTTGCGCGCTCTCACCAACGACCGTCAAATTCGGCCCGGACGGCAACACGACACGATACCGTATTTTGTTCTCGTCTTGTGCGAGCTGCCGGAGATACAGACAGACTCCTGTGGCAACTCATGCATGACGTCACGCTGTCCCTGGCCTTTGAAACCCAAATATCTGCCCGCTCATTGGTTTGATCGCATTTTGGTGCCCAATCCGGGCCGGTTGAGAGATGCGATGAACTGAAGAATTGGCACCCCAGCACGTGCCCAGTTAAGCAGACCTTGTGTGTGCTGGAGAAACCCCAATTTTCCATGTGAAAGACTTTGCGGGGCTATGGAGATGCAGCAGGCCCGCAATGGGGTGCTGCGGGTGCAGCCTGCAGGAGGCCCTGCTAATTTCTCTCAGGACCATGCCAGTCTTGGCCACAAAGTCTTTTTTCACCTATCAACGGCCGCTTGTTCATATGACTCTCGAAACACATCTCGAATTCCCACTTTCGTCTTCTGCCATTCGTCTTCTGCCATTCGTCTTCCGTCATTCATCTTCCGGTCCCCAAGGGGGTTCTTCTTTAGTCACAGCCCTCAGCTCTCTACTCTTCCAAGCATCGAGCATAATAGGTAGTTCTTATAAGCCAAGGAGGTAAGGAGCCGGAGGAGGCACGTGGGAGGGTCTCGGTCGGTGGCGTGTGTGGTAGGCCATCCAATCGGCCTCATCCGTCACGTCTACCCTCTTGGCGCATTGCCATTCCACCATCAGCTTGGTCTCGGGTTGAAAGGGTTTCCTAGTCCGGCCCGCGTCCAGGACTCCAGGTTCATGGTCTCGAAGATATCGTCGCGCCGAGCTATAAGGTATGGATGTACGACCGAGGTGGAATCGTGGATCATGCTCAGTCACGCGGTGACGCGGTGGGCTTGAGAAGTGTTTTTGGCAACCAACAAACCTGACTCTTGAGTGCAGGTGAACAACTGCGTCCACCATGAGGCGGCTCTTTTGCAAGCTGCCTCATTTTCTCATAGTTCCTGGCGTCTCCCATTCTCTGTGTTCGAGGATCACACCGCATGTCCCGCATTTGCATGTCTCGTCACTCTTGTCACTCTCGTCACTTTCAACGGCACTTTCGTCATCCATGGCCAACAACACCAAACGTCGGCCTGAAAAAGTGTACTTTCCAAACATCGACGTGGAAAATCTTGAAGAATACAGGATCGGCGGGTACCATCCTACTGTGATCGGAGACGCTTTTCATGAGGGCCGATACAAGGTCGCCCACAAGCTCGGTTTTGGCGGTTCCTCGACGATTTGGCTGGCTCGAGACCGACACTTGCAACGCTATGTCTCGTTGAAAATCCTGATGGCGCGCCAAGCTACAGAAAGCAACGAGGCGAAGATACTTCGTTTATTGTCCGGCTGTAGCTCCGAGTCAACTCATTCAGGACAAGGGTTTATTCCGCGCCTTCTGGACGACTTCACCATCGACGGGCCCAACGGTCGTCACCTCTGTCTAGTCCAAGAGTTCGCCGCCTGTAGCATCACGGTCGCCAAGGAATGGTCTTCCAATAATATGTTCCCCGTTGAAACAGCCCGGTCCATCGCCGCCCAGCTCATTTTGGGACTCTCGTACCTGCACTCTCGCGGGGTCAGTCATGGAGGTGAGAGCACTCTTTGCAACCCCCCTAGTTCCACCGAACATGCCCTCAAAGCTAATACCGTCTCCAGATCTACACATGCAAAACTTCATCTATGGCCTAAACATCGACCACCTCAGCCCCGACGAGCTATACAGCCGCTACCACTTCGACACAGCGCCAGTGAGACGCGTCAACGGGGCCGCTCCCGAGCCCCACGCGCCGCCATATGCGGTTTGGTCCATGCCCATCAAAACACCAGCCGACAAGCTGGTAGACCCCATCATCAAAATCTCCGATTACGGCACCTCATTCGTCACCGCCGACAATCCCTCTCCCCAGCTGTGTACTCCCACCCTCTATCGACCCCCCGAGGCTCTATTCGACGACCGTATCATACCGTTCGCCGCCGACATCTGGACGTTCGGCGTCAACCTGTACGAAGTCCTCGGGGAGCGGCCGCTGTTCGAAACCTTCACCTGGGACCGCGACGACATTCTCGCTGATATCATCAGCACCCTAGGTCTGCCACCGCAACGCTGGTGGGACGCCTGGGCCAACCGCGGCGAGTTTTTTGAGAGAGACGGCGAGTGGAGGAAAGGCGGAATCATCAGTCGTATCTATGACCCGGTTTGGCGGCCTTTGAGCCAGCGGATGTGGGATATGGGACGGGGCGAGAAGCCTGAGGGTTGTGAGTGGGATGTCGAGGGTGGGGAGATGAGGGCACTGGAGGATCTGTTTAGGGGTGTGTTGGCGTGGGAGCCGAACGAGAGGTGGACGGCTGAGGACTTGGTCGGGTCGGAGTACATGGTGAGGTGGGCGTTGCCGGCTTGGGAGAGACAGAGGAGAAGGCAGGGAGAGGAGGCCTCGCCGGCGTGATGCTGCGAGGCGAGAGGAATCACCTCCCACCTTCCCGAGGCACAAGCATGACCACTACTCCCAACCACCCAACACACCATCGACCCAAACCCTAACCTTCACCCTCTCGCTGTCTACACGAGCAAAACCATCCACCACCACAAGGTCGACGACGGCACAGACAGATGCCCACGGTCCTCTTTGACAGTGCGCGGCGAGGAGCGAAAGTTGGTCGACGGGGCAACGGGACAGAAAACGACAATGTTGATTGACTCTTTCTTTTCAGTCATATTTTGCAGTAAGGGTACCTATATATAGGGTGGGGAAAACAGACATCAATGCGCTGCTGTGGTTACGGTGCGAAATGACCGAGAAACACCGCTGTAATGGGCCAGTGGCGAGAGAGCTGGATCACAAAGTCTGTTATGGTACATAAGGTAAGCAGTAAGGTGGTCAAACGAGCCCAGACCTGCGCTACAAAATGACTGCTCTGCTGCGGCCGCAAGCCCCAGACATGCTGCATCATGTCCAAGTGGAGGCTGTCGGACTACAGATTACAGTAGCCTCTGCAGAACATCCCGGAGCTCAGGCTGGCTTAGTTGTTTGTGTTTCTGCTGTAGCGAATACCAACAACCGTTGTCAATGACAACCTGGAATGTCGTGCCGTTGCGGTTCATGCATGTAAAAAAGTAGATAAAAGCCAATAGTTAATGTGTTCGATGGGGGGTCTCGGCTTGTTCCATGGCTACAGTGCGGTCCGATGTCAGATTTCGCATGGGTGGCTTGAAGTGGTGGCACAGATCATCGCTCTGACGGCTGTGATGCGTGGCTTGTCAATGCTGACCGTTGTTGGTAATCCCGCTTCCAAGGCAGCGCGGTGTTATGAAACGGGGCTCGGCGTTGTGGTTGGGGCTCGGGTCGAGGGTCGAGGAGTTGTTTCACCTACCTTTGTTGACCTGTGTTTTTTTTGCAACGATAACCGCAACACGAAATTAATATGGTGGATATTGAAAAGCGGTCGAGAAGGGAGTGTAATAAAGGAGGAGATGTTCTTGGACGAGTTGCCGGATACCAAAAACACTCGGTGCTTTGGTGATGTTGTGCGTCAGCGCTGATGCCAACAGCCGAACACCATGACTGTTTGGGGACGCGCAGTATGCCCGTTGAACTGTGGGGAGGAGGCGCGTGCAATGCAGCTCGAAACGAAAATCGAGCTACCTTAATAAAGCGCCGGTTCGAGTTGCCCTGGCCTCGTGGAGGTTGGTGATCTGCGACTTGGCATCGAACTCCCGGATCTGCGTGATACCCAAGTCAAGTAGGGATACCCATGAGATTCCGAGACACTCGACGTTGTAGGCGGCCCGGGCGCGGGGGTTCGGCCGACGTTTCTGGCCAACTTGGGACTCTTCCGACGGAGGGTCGTTGGGGCGGCACAGCGTTCCTCGAGTGTTTGAACTTGGCAAGTTCCAACATTCTGGAAGGAGCACAGATTCGAGTCTAGGCCCTGGGGCTGTTGGCCAAGCAATTGTTGCACACCCGTGGACTGGAAACAGTTAGCGGCTGGTGGGGCCCGGGGCTGATGTCTCTCGGACCCTCAGGGCTCACCCACGTTCAGGCACCCGCACCAACAACTTCCATGGAAGGAAGACAATTACCTATGATCCGAGCTCTCGTCATCCTCTCTCAGCCTCTCGAGTTTCCACAACAATCAAAACGCCATTGTGGCATCGCAAAATGATCCACCTGCGGCGTCCTACCACCTAGCACTGCTAGCGATCTTTCCCGCATTGGTCTGGTCGTCTCACTGCCTGTTGCCGCCCACTCAGGCCAGAAGCGTGTTGCGGGTCGATGTTCGAGGAAGTGAGGAGTCCGGGACCCAGGGTTCCTGACTGATCTCTTGCGGCTCTGACACAAGGCGGGCTGGGGTGTCGGGGCGTCGGGTTATCTGTCGATCGCTGTGCCCCTCTGGCCGTGTCTGAGATGGCTGTGGCCTGCTGTTTGGCGACCTAAGCCAACGCGTCGGGGGGGTGCGTTTCCTGCAAGTCTGGACTGCCTGCCGCCTCTCGCGCCTCCTTTCATGCTGGCTACGCATGGCCGCAGCCGTTGGCGGTGCGGTCAACATGCTTCAAGTCCTCCAACCTTGGTTGGCTGCTTGCTGCCCTCGGCTCCCCCGTGACGTATGCTTCGTACCTCTCGTTTCGTCTTTGTTGTTCTCCATTGTCTCCATTGTTTCTCAGCATCTTCGATTCTTAATCAGGCGTTTGGGCTTCTTGTCGTTTCCATCTTCGGTGCCGCGTCTACATGTCACCCATCAACTCCACATTCGCTACAAGCTTTCCTGTTGCCGGCCAGCAAGGACACAGCTTCACCCCCGAACCAGCAGACTCCTAGTGATGGAGCGCCCCTCCTTTCTTTCCAGAAGCAGCTCCTCTTTATCAAGTTTACTTTCCAACGACGAGAAGTCGCTCTTACCTCACACGGTATACCGGAAACCGAAGATCCGAGTACGGACGCTGCTGGCCCATTGCTTGTACCGAAGGGTCATACTATGGACAGCTGCCGGTATCGTATTGATATGCCTCACCCTGACCGCCAGCAGGCCCGGATTTCGCAGCGAAAGATTGCTCGATTTGGTGAAATCCAAGCAAGATGAGAAGGGGAGCATTGGCGTCAGTGGTGCCAGCGGTACTAGTGGTGCGAACATCGTCAATAGCGTCAGCGGCGGACCTGGGACTGTCCTCGTGGTCGGGTCGGAGAAAGCCCAAGTCCCAGCCTGGCGCTCAGACATGCCGAATTGGCTACGATTTCGACAGTGAGTACCCCCTCCCAGCCACTCACGACAGACTCTGACTTCGCAGCCTTGATGGTTTCTTCGTCGGCCTAAAGGCCCTGGTGCCAGCCAGCGATTACAGACCCGAGCATCCTAGACCGGCGGGCGAAGACTCCCCATACCCGCTAACACTCTCTTACACGGGCATGCCCACACCCACCCCATTTGTACCACAGCCCGACTACAAATCGCCGGGCTATACGGCCCAGTATCACGAAGTTGCGCCCTGTTATCTAGATAAGGAGAAGAAGATCCCCGTCCCCGATCTCTACGCTTATAACGGCATCGTCCAGGGCCAGCCGGAGCCCGCCATAGGTTCGCATAGCTTGCTTGGTTTGAGAGACGATGTGTGCTTCGACAGGTTCGGAAGATACGGCCCCTACGGCCTGGGCTACAGCTTCGACGAGGGAGGCGTGGAAGTCGGTATGGACACCGACCGGACAGGGAGCGAAGCTGTGTGGGCGAGGACGGGCAAGATCAACTACGACGCAGTCGACTGGGGCGACGCGCAGACTCGATGCTTCGGATCCAACAAGAAGCGCTTTTCCGACGGCGAAATGCAAAGCCAGCCATCCCCGACTGCGTCAGCCGAACACGCTGACCAGTCCACCCTCCACCGCGAGCGCCAAAAGAAGAAGATACCGCGGACCGCCGTTATGGTTCGGGTCTACACCGGATACCAGTGGACGCATCACGCAGTGCTCAACTTTCGCGCCATGATTTCGGAGCTCGCGCTGCGGTCTGGCGGAGAGTACACTGTCCACTTCTTGCTCCACGTCCGTGACAACAACGAGGCCATCTGGGCAGACCCGGTCACGGCGCAAAGAGTCCTCGACGACAATGTACCGGCCGAGTTCCACAGCATCTGCACGTTCTGGACCGAGGAACAGATGCGCCTGATCTACCCGGGCCAGTTTGGGCGCGCTTTCACCAACCCAAGCAGCGGCGACATCCACGGCGTCTACCGCAGCGCACACATGCCCCTCCAGCACTTCGCCATGAGCCACCCCGAATACGCGTACTTTTGGAACTGGGAGCTGGACATGCGCTGGCTAGGGAACTACTACGAGCTGTTCGACCGCCTCGGGAAATGGGGCAAGCAGGAGTCGCGCGTGGAGGCATGGGAAAGATCGGCAAAGTACTACATCCCCAAGTACCACGGAGACTGGGCCAACTTCACGGCCCTCGTCCACAACGAAACCCGCGCCAGCGGCCGCCCGGCCGTCTTCGGCCCCGTCGCCTTCGCCGGCCGCGCACCCCTCCGGTCCGAGCTCAGCGGGCAGAGCTTCATCCCGCCCTCGTGCGCCTCCCGCAACGACGCGGCGGCCGACTGCGGCGTGGGCGAGGACGCCGACCTGATCACGCTCAACCCGCTCTTCGACGCCGACGAGTCGGGCTGGATCTTTGCGTCGGACGTGACGGGCTACAACACCAACCTGCCGCAGCCGCCGCGCCGGTGCGCCATCATCACGGCGTCGCGCCTCAGCCGCCGGCTGCTGGCCGTCATGCACGAGGAGAACTGGCGCCTGCACCACAGCATGTTCAGCGAGATGTTCCCGGCCACCATGGCGCTGCACCACGGGCTCAAGGCCGTCTACGCGCCGCACCCCGTGTCGGTCGACCGCGAGTGGGACCTGGACGCCGTCGACGCCGCCTTCAACGGCGGGCGCGACCACTCGAGCGGCGGCCGCGGCAGCCCGTTTGATCTGCGGAACGAGCACAACCACAAGGGCACGAGCTGGTATTACCACAGCGAGTTTGCGGGCTTGCTGTGGCGCCGCTGGCTGGGCTATGCGCAGTATGACGGGCGCGGGCCCAACGGGGGCCGGTCCGGGGAGGGCACGCTGAGGGGGGGCAAGAGGGAGGAGGAGAGGGCCGAGGGGACGGGGAGGATGTGTTTGCAGAGTATGCTGGTGCACCCCATCAAGTGGGAGCATCCGAGTGAGCTTGAAGACTACGTGTAGGTTTGCTGCTGTACTGTTACTGTTTTTTTCTATTCTTTCCTTTTTTTTTCTCCCTTGGATTGCTTTCAGAATCTCTTGGCATACATATTACGAGTTGGATGATAACTAGGCGTTGGGGGTTGGGCTTGCATTTTCCTGTACAGGTTAGTTGTACCCTACAGTATGAATTAGCTGTCTATTTGCAGGACCTAATGGCCGTGACCCGGCCTTGGGGGTTGGGCCGGCCGCCAGCTTCAGGGGCCAGGATGGCCAACCGCTGCCGGACCCGACCTCGCTTCCCGGGCTGAAAGTGGCGTTGGTCGGAGGCCCCGTTTCAGAAACATTTCTCGGAGTATGAGCATAAATTTAGATTGTTAGAAGCAGGGCGGTGGCTTAGAATAAAACAACGAATCTGACATCAACATATAAAATACAACAAACTGGAAGAGATAACACGAGTTACCTACCTAGGTCTGGACCCCCACGCCCCGGTACGCCAAGAATACCGGAATGAGCTTGGTGGGAATGCAGACGGACGCCAACGTCGCCAAGCTTCTCAAGAAATATCAGAGTTGTGAGGTAGATGAAGGAAAATGGCAAGAAATACCGCAAAATGAAGATGGAAACAGAAACACATTGTCTGAATCACCAGAGGGCTCGTCTTCCTTATCACCCCCGGAAGCGGGATGAAACCGCGGGGTGAAAGCTCGGTATCGTACGCGGATGCGGGGGCCAGCGGAATGAGGATTGGATTTCAGCCCTGCCAGCTTTCCGAAAGCAAACCTCCGGTACCGCAGCGAAAGTTTTTGTGTCGACCTTTCCCGGACTTGGAGTTTTCATTTTTTCTTTCTCGAAATCCAAACCGTATTCCTGCCATAAATTCAATGCCTAGAGATATAACAGAGGAAGAGATGCTGAAACATTCAAGCTTCGTCATAGTGGGCCCCAACCCGTCTGTTACATTAGTGCCGAGTTGCATCGCAGCGTCATGATCCACAGCCATCCACAGCCGGCTGTGACCCCGCAGAGGAGCTCGAGAGTGACGACAGCGGGTAGATGAAGCTATATGTATGTAGGACAGATGAGATGAGCACTGGACTTGTTGCTGAATACAGCCGAGAAAAGAAGAGACGGCCCTGCAGTCTGGCTCGCTTTACATGCCGCTGTCGCCAGATTTGGTAAAGCTGTAAACTATCGTGAATCGGAGAGGAGAGAAGCCAATCGAGTCAAGGAATTGAAGATCTGCATGCAAGTCACCCATCCTGAAAGAATATCATGGGCTCACCACAACCACCGGGGCACACTCCACCATTCACCATCCTTCTATCCGAACAAGTTGGCACTTTGCTTTCGACCTTGTTCATTCATTCACTGGCATGGGCTTGTCTGAAACCCTAGCAATCGATTTCTAACCACACACGAGCCGAACGGCGGACAACTTAAATTCCAACAGTGACGTTTTCCGGTTCTCGGCCATTCCCAACCCCCAACCTGGAAACCTGAGAACAACCTTCGCCTTCACTGCAAACAAAAAGTTCAGCGCTGTTTCGCCCCAGTTTTGAGCGCCATTGCTGCTTTCAGGTTAGTGGTCCCTTTTTTTTCCCGGGTCCGCGTGATCGAACCCCAATCTTAGAGGTCCCCTGGTCTTTCCAGGCTCCGCGCGGTGGCACCTTGCGGACCCTGCCCTCCAAACCCGGCCGGTGCTACACCGGATGTGAGACAAGTTCTTTCCAACAACGTCGCAGACCGTCTCTGCATTCTGTCCTCTTCTTATTTTCTGCGGCCAACTCACGAGGGATTGTACAAGCGCTTTGAACTATCAGACAGCTAATCTCAACTGCACTGCAAAGCAGGAACGTCGTGGCTCCTTGAGCTTTCCTGAGCTGTGTTTGCTCACCGACCACTCGTCTCGTCCCGCCGAGCTTCACGATGCCCATCGGTCCAGCAACTGAGATGGCGGGTCCGGCAGCCTCCGCGCCGGGTAAGCCGAAGACGCGCGGTTCATCTGATGATTCCGGTGTCTACGACGACGCGAAAACCTACTACACCGCCGAGGACCGCCACCGGAACAACCGTGCTGGTCCGCGCACCCGCACTTATTCACAGGTAGGCGGCGCCGAGACTCTCCGGGATCGGGACAGTTGCTGATGGAACATGCGCAACAGAACAGCTTGGTAAAGCAGATGGAGCGTGTGGGTGTACCGGAGCCGTACAGACGGGGAAGCCACGGTATGGACAGCCCGAGATTAGTACTGCCACGGGCGCTGACGATTGCCCGCAGACGAGACGACGATCCCCCATTCCCGCCGCTTCCTGATCCAGGTCGAGCCGACGCTCCGGAGTCTACAGTTGCAGGAGGACACAGATAGCAACATGCAAATCACAATTGAAGACGCTGGACCCAAGGTGAGCAGAGGAGCTAGCAAAGGTTATCGGGGCAGCAGCGCTAACAAACGGCCCCTTCCAGGTTCTTGCCCTCCGCACCGCAGCATCCAACGGACACAACCGCTTCGATATCCGCGGCACCTACATGCTTTCCAACCTCCTCCAGGAGCTCTCCCTCGCCAAAGAGTATGGTCGTAAGCAGATCATCCTCGACGAGGCGAGGCTCAACGAGAACCCCGTCAACCGGCTGTCGCGCATGATAAAGGATCACTTCTGGGAGGGGCTGACTCGGCGCATCGACGCTTCGAGCATCGAGGTTGCTGCGCGGGATCCCAAGGATTGGACAGACGACCCTCGGCCGCGCATCTACGTCCCGAGAGGCGCCCCGGAGCAGTATGAGTACTACACGAAGCTGGCCGAGGAGAAACCCGACATCCGGCTGGATGTGCAGCTTCTCCCGGAGAATATCACACCCGATATCGTCCGGGATATGAACTCCAAGCCTGGTTTGCTGGCCGTGGACATGGAGGAAGAGACAGACCCCGTGACCGGGAAGAAGACGCTAAAAGGCCGGCCGTTTGTCGTTCCGGGCGGACGCTTCAACGAGTTGTACGGCTGGGACAGTTACATGGAGTCGCTGGGGCTGTTGGTCCACGACAAGGTCGACCTCGCCAAGTCGATGGTGCTCAACTTTTGCTTTTGCATCAAGCACTACGGCAAGATCCTCAACGCGACGCGGTCGTACTACCTCAGCCGGTCGCAGCCTCCTTTCTTGACCGACATGGCCCTCAGAGTATACGACAAGATCAAGCACGAACCCGGCGCCGTCGACTTCCTGCGGACTGCCATTCTTGCGGCCATCAAGGAATACCACAGCGTCTGGGTAGCCGAACCCCGGCTGGACCCCATCACCGGTCTTTCCCGGTACAGGCCCGAGGGCCGCGGTGTCCCGCCCGAGACCGAGGCCGGCCACTTTGTCCACATTCTGGAGCCCTACATTGAAAAGCACGGCGTCACGTTCGAGGAGTTTGTCGATGCCTATAACAACGGCCGGATCGACGAGCCCGAGCTCGACGAGTACTTTCTGCACGACCGCGCGGTGCGCGAGTCGGGCCATGACACGAGCTACCGCCTCGAGGGCGTGTGCGCCAACCTGGCCACCATCGACCTCAACTCGCTACTCTTCAAGTACGAAACCGACATCGCGCGCACCATCCGCAACGTCTTTGGCGACAAGCTAGTCATCCCTGCCGAGTATTGCGTCGGCAGCATGGCGGCCGGCCACGTCGAGACGTCAGCCATCTGGGACCGCCGTGCCAAGCGCCGCAAGCTGGCCATCGACAAGTACCTCTGGAACGAGGCCGAGGGCATGTACTTTGACTACGACACGGTCAAGCGCGAGCGATGCACCTACGAGAGCGCCACCACCTTCTGGGCTCTCTGGGCGGGTGTGAGCAGCCCTAGTCAGGCGGCCGCCATGGTGACCAAGGCGCTGCCGCGGCTCGAGGCCTTTGGCGGCCTGCTGTCGGGCACCAAGGAGAGCCGCGGCGAGATTGGCCTGGAGCGGCCCAACCGCCAGTGGGATTACCCCTACGGCTGGGCACCGCAACAGATGCTTGCTTGGACGGGGCTCTACCGGTACAGCTTTACTGAAGAAGCCGAGCGCCTGGCGTACAAGTGGCTCTTCATGATCACCAAGGCCTTTGTGGACTTCAACGGGGTCGTGGTGGAGAAGTATGATGTCACGCGGCCGATCGACCCGCACCGGGTCGACGCCGAATACGGCAACCAGGGGTTGGACTTCAAGGGCGTTGCCAAAGAGGGGTGAGTATTTCCCTCCAATGCTAAGAGAAAACATACTGACTTGTCTGTGTGTGTCACAGATTTGGGTGGGTCAACGCCAGCTACATCTACGGCTTGCAGATTGTTAATGCCCATATGCGCCGTGCGCTGGGCACGCTGACCCCCTACGAGACGTTTGTCAAGGCGCTCGATGAGAACCGGGCCAAGGCTCTTGCGGAGCTGGTTTGATTGCCTCGGTAGGTATTGGGACGGACTAGCCTTCGCAGCATTCAGGGCCAGAGGAGATGGCTTTTTGGGAGATTTATTTTTCTCTCTTGGCGATGAGGAACGGGAACGGGAACGGGAACGGGAACGGAACCTTTTGTCTAAGTAGCCTAGATTGTTGCATATTAAGGGGTGATTGCATGGTGGGTGAACGGAGGCCTGCCTCATAGGACGGCGGGAGGGATAGGCAGGATGCTGATGCTACCGCCGCAAGGTCAAGCAAGGTTGGGCTGGGGGATTGTGTAGTTCATAGGCCCCGAGGGGGGGGGCGTGTCGGTATTGTTATATACGGCATTCAATAAGTGTGCATCCACGTTATGTGTCTTGCCGTGGCTTGCCTTCACTTGTGCAGGCTGGCATGTCAGGCAATCAATGATGTTCATTTAAGGTTGACGACGCTGTGCGAGGGTTGTTGTGACGTGAGCCCGCTGTGCTTCCGGTGCCGTTCCGGAACACTCGGCGGAACCCACACCAGATCCAGCCAAATCCGGGGTCTGTCCCGGTGCCGGCAACCGCTGCGACGGAACCAATCGATAAGCGCGCCAAGACCCGAATTTGTAATTTTCTCGGCGCCACTGCATCAACGCTTTTCTGCCCCGCAAACCTGGCCCCTCCAGAAAATTTTCCCCGCCATATGGAGAGCTGTCGTTGCCCGTTCTCCGGCAACGAAAAACAACTCTTACTTTAGAAAAATGGAAGCAAATCCAGGCTGCCTCTGCCACCGCCTTCTGCCCTTGGCCCTTCTGCCGCGGCGGTGAACCTTTTGTGATTCGGCGGGGCTGTTCTTCTCCTCAATCCATCTCTTTGCGAGAACCGTGCGCTTCGTCGCGTGGTCAACCCGGACACAAGACCGACTTCGGTACTCCACCCTTCATTCACCCTGTGAATTCCCTCGACAAGTTGCCAGCCACTCTCCGTCGCCTCGTCCTGCCTGTGGTACTTCCGACAAGAGCCATTCGTCGATCCAATTGTCTGTGTTGGTGACTCTCGCAATCCTGAACCGGCAACATGTGCGGCATTCTCGGTCTCATCCTCGCCGATGCGTCGAGCGCCGATGCCGCCGTCGACCTGCACGAGAGTCTCTACTACCTCCAGCACCGCGGCCAGGATGCCTGTGGCGTTGCGACTTGCGCCGCCGGCGGTAGGATATACCAGTGCAAGGGCAATGGCATGGCGTCCAATGTGTTTGAGGACGGCAAGCGTGTCGCCGATCTCCCGGGCTACATGGGCATTGCGCATCTGCGGTATCCGACTGCGGGCACCAGCTCGGTAACTCCTCTCTTTTTTTTTTTTTTTTTTGGTTTGCTTATTTGCTTGCCTAAGCTAACAACGACGTTACTTCCCAGAGCGCCGAGAGCCAGCCGTTCTACGTCAACTCCCCCTACGGTATCTGCTTCGCACACAACGGCAACCTGATCAACGCCGGCGAGCTGCGCGACTACCTCGACAAGGAGGCCCACCGCCATGTCAACACCGACTCGGATAGCGAGCTGATGCTCAACGTCTTTGCCAATGCCCTCAACGATACCGGTAAGGCCCGCGTAAACGTCGACGACATTTTCAGCGCCGTGTCCAAGACATACCAGCACTGCCAGGGCGGCTGGGCTGCCACCGCCATGATCGCCGGCTTCGGCATCCTCGCCTTCCGCGACTCGTTCGGCATCCGCCCGCTCGTTATGGGAAGCCGGCCGTCGGCCACACTCGAGGGGGGGATCGACTACATGCTGGCCTCGGAGAGTATTGCCCTCCGGCAGCTGGGGTTCCGCGACTTCCAGGACATCCTCCCCGGCCAGGCCGTCTTCATCCAGAAGGGCGGCAAGCCGCAGTTCCACCAGGTCGCCGAGGCGCAGGCCTACTCGCCCGACATCTTCGAGTACGTCTACTTTGCCCGGCCCGACACCATCATGGACGGCATCTCGGTCAACACCAGCAGGCAGAACATGGGCGCCAAGTTGGCCGACAAGCTGCGCGAGGTTCTTGGGGAGTCCGGCATCAAGGAGATTGACGTTATCATTCCGGTTCCGGAGACGAGCAACACGGCGGCGGCCGTCGTGTCGGAGCGCCTCGGCAAGCCCTTCTCCAACGGCTTCATCAAGAACCGCTACGTGTACCGCACCTTTATCCTGCCCGGCCAGAAGGCGCGTCAGAAGAGCGTGCGGCGGAAGCTGAGCGCCATGGAGTCCGAGTTCAAGGGGCGCGTCGTCTGCCTGGTGGATGATTCCATCGTGCGCGGCACCACCAGCAGGGAGATTGTCAGCATGGCGCGCGAGGCGGGTGCGCGCAAGGTCATCTTTGCGAGCTGCGCGCCGCCCATTAAGCATCCCCATATTGTGAGTAGTTGGGGACCCCCTTTTTCGGTTTCTTTTCTTTCTGACTTAACTTTTTTCATAGTACGGCATCGACCTCGCCACACCCCAAGAGCTGATCGCGCACGAAAAGACGAGACAGGACATTGCGCGGCACATCAACGCCGACGACGTCATCTACCAGGACCTCGACGACCTCAAGGCCGCCTGCATGGAGGTGACGCCCGGCGGCAAGGTCACCGACTTTGAGGTCGGCGTCTTTTGCGGCAAGTACAAGACCGAGGTGCCCGCGGGCTACTTTGAGCACCTCAACGAAATCCGCGGCAAGAAGCGCAAGATGGCCGTCGCCAACAGCGGGCCCGTCAATGTCGCCAAGCGCACGCTCGCCAACGGCGGCGGCGCTGTCAGCCTCGAGCACAACAACAACAACAAGGCTGAGGGTGGTGAGGAGGAGGCGGTCAATGGGGATGACAAGAACGCGGGGATGGCCAATCCCAACAACCGGCAGGATATCAGGTATGTTTTTTTCCTTCTCGCTACCTAGGTTGAAATGACTTGCCTGCTAACTCTAGTCGATCTAGTCTTCACAACTGGGCGACTGAGCCGGCTCCCCAGTAGGAGTTGACCATTGGAAGAGATCATCAACAAAACCCTGGGGTCCTTGGAAGGGAGGGAGGCTTAGAGTGTGTCACGTCCAATAGACGGATAGAGGCCGGTTTTGGGGGGGGTGGGGGGTGGGGGGTGGGGGGGAGGTATTATTGTCTTGCTCAAAAGACCCATTTGTCGCCTTATCGGAGACATGTACATTTGGGCGGGTGTTTGCTTCTTGCATCGGTAGCGTAGACGAGGTTTAGGAGCGGAATCAAATGTAGCAAAAACCATCAAGCGGTTGCGAGAGTGCTGCAAGTGTGTTGCGGGCCTGTGACTGGGTAGTCCCTAGTATGTGTTGATGCTGGCTTTGGTTCTGTTTGGCTCTGGAGGTGGGTAAGGCTTGAGAAGGAATGGATGGGGAAGGGAGAGGGGGGTTAAAGGAGGAAAGAGGAAAGAAACAGATGGAGAAAATATAAAAGAGACGGATAGAGTGCCGAAACCTCGTACATACACGGCCTTCCCCTCAGACTACCCGCATTCACTGACTACAGACAAGCGGGACACGAGATCCACCCGGACAACCTCCCTGACGGAGTGTCCTACCCCAAGTTCAGCCTAGAAAAAGAGAAAAGAGACGGATAGAGAAAAAGAGACAGGAGACGGGAAAAAAAGGAGACGGATATAGAAAAAAGAAAGAGAAAAGAGACAGATAGAGAAAGAGAAAGAGAAACAAGACGGGTAGAGAAAAAAGGACACTGAAGAAGAAAAGAAATGATATAGTTAATACAAGATCTAAAAAATACGAAAAAGGAGGCATCGCTGCCGGGAATTGAGCCCGACGTGGGGGTCGAACCCACAACCTTGAGATTACGTGAGTTTGTAAGAGTCTCACGCTCTACCGATTGAGCTAGCCGGGCAGGCTATTCAAGTTGTTGAAGCGGGGGGGTAAAGCAGGTGCCTATATTGCATGCTAACCGTGAAGGCCCTTTACCTTTCTCTCCTGAGTTCCTAACTGACAATTTTCGTAAACTCTCTCGTTCATTTGACAAAGACCTCTATAACCAAGTCGACGCCGATTCAAGCGACTATCTCTCTGAGTCCGATTCTTCTGAGGACGACGTCGCATACCTCTCCGAAAAGCTCCGTCGAAAGCTCGAGGAGTCGGAGGAGCCTATCGCTGATCTAGATGCTAGCATTGGTGTCCGCAGGCCCGAGGACATGTGGGAAAACATGAATTACGTTCCCGACGACATGGCCGAAGACTTCAGGCAAAACATCCTGAAAAGGATTGAGATCCAGGAGACCCACATGCGCAGTGTCCTGAACCGCCGAGAGATGGTGGAAATCAAGTCCTACATCCTCTCCCTGCCCCACAAGGGTTTCAAGCGGTCTAGGGTGTGCGTTGACGAGGCACAGTCCCTACGGAACCATCTCTTGTCTAAGTACGTTCATCTTCGAAGTGGATGATGGCCCGAGAACCCTAGATCAGGACCGCTTCAACACCGTAAGTTCTGGAGCCCCGCACCAGCGGGAGAGACGGATAGAGATAGAGAAGGGGGAGAGACAGTCTGCCAGCCATCAAGGTTTCTTTGATCCCTACTGTCAAGTACTTCTACGAATCACTAGATTTGTATGTACGAACATGCGCGTTTGGGGGCACGA
Organism: Chaetomidium leptoderma; assembly: GCA_033296705.1. Classification (NCBI taxonomy): domain Eukaryota; kingdom Fungi; phylum Ascomycota; class Sordariomycetes; order Sordariales; family Chaetomiaceae; genus Chaetomidium; species Chaetomidium leptoderma. The sequence continues at coordinate 7,718 of MU856957.1, read as the reverse complement.
TGGCACCACCGTCATCATCTTTCCTTCACTACCACAACTAGTCCTTGCCTGAAGGCAGCGAGCCACCCCTGAGCCCAGGTGCCCGCTCTCGGGCCGGGCGCAGATTCTACCGCATCGTCGACCACTTTGACGATGCGCGGGGCGAGAACACTGCGAGTGCAGGGGCAACCGTGGGCGAGTCCCCCAATACAGTCGTGCTCGGCTTATTCGTTCTACCCACGACTATTCGTGCTCGTCTGTCTCGCAGGGCAACTTCCTCCGAGCTTTCTTTTGCTCGCTGGACCTTCCAATTGACGACGGCGAGGACGACAGCGAGGACGACAGCGAGGACGACGGCAAGGTCGACGGCAATGATGACGGCAAAGATGGCGGCAAAGATGGCGGGGCCAGGGCGCGCAGGCGGATGGGTCGACCGACTGGGCCATCTTGTGCATCGAGGGCTGTGGTTTGACGGCGCTATCGATGCTTACTGAATCGGTAGTCACACGGTGGTCCATACCGTAACGGGGGGATGAGCAAGACGATGGATGGAAGAACTGACAAAATAAGGGGTGGAGAGGGGATGGGAGATGGTATGAGAAAGGGGGATCACAGGCAATGGAGGGTACCTAATGAGAAGTTCTAGTTCGATCCTTTCTCTAGCAGTCAGATATCGTCCCGCAACTTCAGTATCAGTCACTGGATACCCGACTACCTGCCATCCTCCGCAGCTGGTCGGGGGTAACAGCGACCTTTTCTTTAACCACGACATCGACTGTCCTGCCGATGTGCTCGGGCAAGTTGTTGGTATGGTTAGCCGATGAAGATGGAGGAGGTGCCTGCTGTGCCTGAGTATAACACTGCGTTGAGGCTTTGACGCTACAGTACCCGGTTGGGATGAGGTCGATGAGGTGAAAGATTGCGGTGTGTGTTAAGGGGCGCACTTGGGAGGATCGGAAAGGACGAGCTGCAAATAATCGTTGCAGATTGCTTTGGCATTACAAGTAGGCCACCATTATCGGCAAACATCATTTCCAAGTCCGTGGCAAAGTCCGTGGTAAGCTCTGATACCTAGTCGGTTGTCGATGAATGATGTGATGGAACTCAGTGCACAAGGGTGGTGGTTACTTGGGGTGATAAAGAGCAAGTACGTACTCCGTATTCATGACGTTGTGAATAAAAAACAAGGCTCCTTCTCAGTCACGCCTTCCACTCGAGAGCACTTGAGCCGTGACCTAAACTTGTGTTGAAGTCGATAGGAATTCGACAAAAAGTAAGGTTTGAGTTGGTTGGACATACCGCGGATTGAACGCGGGACCGTCTGTATTAGCCCAATTTTTCGTGCAAAACAGAAATCATACCACTAGACCATATGCCCGTAGACTCTTGTTGGGGTGTGCTTGGCGAAATCAGGGTTATCGGGGGGTGCTCGTCCGTGGTAGGTGGGGCGGCAAGTGGAGCTGCTCCACAGTGTGATTCCCGTCTCGGCTCCCACACATGCCACAGCAAATTCTGAAAACACACTGGAAATGAGACAAACCAACAAACCCCACCTTGCCAGCTCAGTCCCCCACCAAACCGCCGACGAGATGCTGCCCGCGACTCATGCACACACCTCTGCCCCCCTGCCTCCAACAAATCATCGCTTGGTCGTATAGCGCAATGGTAGCGCGTTACTTTCCGGTCAAGCACGATTCCAGCAATCGTGTTCTCCAGCTGGTAAAGGTTCTGGGTTCGAGTCCCAGTATGATCGATCTTTTGCTGGTGGTGTGGCCGGGGGCACTTCTTTTTTTGCTCGGGGGGCAGTTCCAAGCCAAAGGAAGAATGTTGCAGATGACTTCCATGGAGAGCATTCTGTGCTGAAATGACCACGGCGAGGTTAGGGTCACCGCGCCATTTCAGCGCTGACTAAAAAACACAGGTGCTTCTCCGAAAACACCAAAAAGGGACATCCTACAAAGCAAAAGTCAGAGCAAAAGCAGAGCAAAAGCAGAGGCCCAAAGACAGACATCTCAACAGTGCGGTTTATGTGGATCGAACACATGACCTTCAGATTGACTTCCCGAAGTTTGACTTCAGTCTGACGCTCTCCCAACTGAGCTAAACCCGCTGATGATTGGTTGTCGATTGGGGACGACAGCTAATGTGTGAGGGCTGTCCAGTTGTGTGTGGAGGACGGTGGAGCAGGATGGGACGTCTCGTCGTGGGAGTGGAGTCGGGACGGCAATGGAACATTCCCCTCAGAGAAACATGCAAATGTTCGGTGGCCAGCAAGTGAGGGATTCGGGGGCATGGGCATGGGCATGGGCATGGATGCGGGGTTCAGCGGGTGTGGTGTTGGGAGAATGGAAGGCCGGATGGCATGAGAGAAGCCTGGGTGAGGTCCTCTGCTCTCACCAAGACCCGTGTAAGTCAATTACCCGATCCGGCACCTCCACCGAGCAGCTGGACTTCCCAGCTCTGCTAGAGGACCACCAAGAAATTCGACTCTCATGAGGGGAACCGATAACCCCAACTCCTCGATCTGCTCCTCGGACGGAAAAGAAATTGCGATGCAGGTACAAATTACCTGCTCCCCAGCCACGCCGTCCAACACCGTGTACTGAGTATGCAGGCTGATATAACCGGCCATCCATAATTTACCCGGCCGCGGCCCCGGACGGAACGGAGCCCATGGGCCTTGGCCATCCGACTGACTGGTCCGGCTGAACATGGAGAGCCCCAAATCTGGGGTTGGCGCGCGGGGACGCGACTCTCACTCCTACGCCAAGTGCGCTCGTCACTATGGAATGACAAACCCGCCGGTTTTGTTGACCGGCGCCCACGGTGTTGGCACCATGCGGGGAGAGTGAGGGAGGAGACGGCGTGATATAAACCCCCAACTCATCCCCCCCGAAACACCATCTCCCACCTCCCACCTTTCACCCCTCTCCTCAACCTCCCCCGACCACCCACCATGAAGCTCTCCGCCCCCCTCCTCACGGCAACCGCCCTGCTCTCCCCGGCGACCGCCCAGCTCCACGACCTCGCCAAGCAAGCCGGGCTCCTCTACTTCGGCGCCGCCACCGACACCCCCCATCAGCGCGAGCGGGCGCCCTACCCGGAGTCTTACGCCCAATACGACGCCATCCTGAACGACCCCTCCGAGTTCGGCCAGACCACGCCGACCAACGGCCAGAAGTGGCTCTTTGTCGAGCCCCAATCCCGCCTCTTCAACTTCACCGAAGGCGACTACGTCGCCGACCTGGCCCAAAACACCAACAAGCTCCTGCGGTGCCACGCGCTCGTCTGGCACAGCCAGCTAGCGCCCTGGGTGGAGACCACCGAGTGGACGCCCGAGACGCTCACGGGCGCCATCACGCGGCACATCCGGGCCGTGGCGGGCTACTACCGCGGGCGGTGCTACGCGTGGGACGTGGTCAACGAGGCGCTGGACGAAGACGGCACGTACCGCAAGAGCGTCTTCTACGAGGTGCTGGGCGAGGAGTACCTCAAGCTGGCCTTCCGCGTCGCGGCCGAGGTCGACCCGGACGCCAAGCTGTACTACAACGACTACGGCATCGAGCGGCCGGACTCGGTCAAGACGGCCGGCGCCGTGCGCCTGGTGACCATGCTCAAGGACGCCGGCGTGCGCATCGACGGCGTCGGCATGCAGGCCCATCTGCACGCGGACAACCACCCGACCGCCGAGGAGCTGATCGCCACGAGCGAGGGGTACGGCGCGTTGGTGGACGAGGTGGCGTTTACCGAGCTGGATGTGCGCATCAAGATGCCCGCCAACGAGACCAAGCTGGAGTGGCAGAAGGAGTGCTACCAAAAGGTGGTGACGGCCTGCGTCAAGGTCAAGGCCTGTGTCGGGATCACGCTGTGGGATTTCTATGACCCCTTCAGCTGGGTGCCCGATGTCTTTGAGGGCCAGGGCGCGTCGCTGGTCTGGTTTGAGGACTTCTCCAAGCACCCGGCCTACGACGGCATGGTGCAGACCTTCAAGAAGCTTATTGGGGACAAGCCGGGGAACGGCTGCAAGCGGAGGAGAAGAAGTGTGGCGGGTGGGAAAGCTTGAGGCCTGGTTGTGGCCGGGGAGCAAGGAAACGCTGGTAAATCTTCGCAATAGTCATCTCCAAACTGGCGCTGGGGTATTCCACATTAGCAAAGCCTTCATAATACATGCCCCATATCCATCATCCGTGTTGTTCCATCACCGCGTCGCGTCATAAAAAAAGACAAAACACAAACCAACTCCTGACCCCAGAAGTACGCTTAACCAAAACCCAACCCAGCAGACATTCAAATCGTAACCTTCCCAACGAGCGGCAAGTCCCTACTACTTCCCCCAACCTCGACCATAAACTCCCCCCTCACCAGCCGCCATTTCTGCGCCACCACATCCCACACACTCAAGTCCCTCCTCGTCAGCCCAAACCTCACCGTCGCCTTACCGGCCACCTCCAAAAACGGCTTCTCAAACCCCCTCAGCTGCCTGACCGGCGCGCCCTCGGCCGGAATGCCCACATACAGCTGCGCCACCTCGGCGCCCTCCACGCCACCCGCGTTGGCCACGTCGGCAGACACCTCGACCAGCACATCCCACAAATCCTCCTGTCCGCCCTCGACGACCTCGCCCACGGGGTATTCACTAAACACGCCGTCGTCCGCCTTGTGCACGACCAGGTTGCTGTAGCGAAAGGTGGTATAACTCAGGCCAAACCCAAACTCGTACCGCGGCGGCGTGACATTCCGCGCGTCAAAGTGGCGGTAGTCCACCAACACGCCCTCGGAGAAATTGCTCTGGGGGAAGTGGGCAAACGTGCCCTGGGGCAGGTCGGGCAGGTCGGGCGCCAGCACGGCATAGTCGGACTCGTTGCGCGCCACCGTGTAGGGGAGCTTGCCCGAGGGGTTGGCGCGGCCGTACAGGAGCGAGACGACGGCGCGGCCCGAGGCTTGGCCGGGGAGGTGGGCGAAGAGGAGGGCTGTGACGTTGGGGTGGTCGACGAACTGGTCGACAAGGCGGATGCCGGCGTTGTGGAGGATCACGATGGTGTTGCCGCATTGGTCGGCCACGTGCTTGATGAGCCCGTCGGTGTAGTCGTCGCGCACGCCCGGGCGGTCGGCACCCTCGGTGGCGTAGGCGTTGCCAAAGATCAGGCAGGCGTCGGACATGGGGTTGACGGACGGGGTGCCGCTGTCAAAGTCCCAGAAGAGGGCGGTTCCGTCGTCATAGGCTTGGCTGACGAGCGCGTCGAAGGGGGATATGACGCTGGATTGCGACGTGGCGCCGGAACCACCGCCAGAGTAGAGGGTGCCGTTGAAAGCGATGGACGTGCGGTCGAATTCCTTGGACCACCCGAAGAAGCCAGCGCCAAACTCGGCGTAGTTGAATGATTCGGCGCCCCACAGCCATGGCGAGAGGCCGGCCGTGGGGTTGTTGCGGTCGGGATTCTTGGCCGAGTAGCCGAAGATGGACAGCATCTTCGGCTCCTTCAAGGGCAAGGCGTTGCGGGTGTTTTTGACGAGGACATGGCCTTCCACTGCGCCGTCCAACAAGGTCGACCGGAAAGACGAGTTCCTCGCATCGACAATCCTGTGGGGTTTTGTGAGGTCGGCCGCCATGCCTACCCCGGGTTGTGGGAAGTCCTGGTCCTGGCCCATCTGGTACCACGTGGCGAGGGTCCTGCCGCTGTTAGTAGGTGGTGGGGAGTCAGGGAGGAACACGCTTCTTACCTGATGACCATGTCATCGATGCGGGTTTCAGGAACCGAACCATTGTTGACAGCATCCACGAGGTGTGAACCCCAAAGAGCATCGCCACTCGGCATAGCCACATCCATACCTGCCAGAGCTGCAGCGGCCCCGGCGTGTTGGGCGCCCCAGTCACTGACGACCCAACCCTGGAATCCTAGCTCGGTTTTGAGAAGGCCGTTGAGTGCCTTGCTGTTTGCGCAGCCGTACGAGTTGTTCAGTCGCTGGTACGAGCACATCATGTTGCCGCTGCCAGCGTGGACAGCATCTTGGAAGGGCCTAGAACGTTAGAACGGGGTGGCGAAAGTGGACTTTTCCCGACGTACCATAGATATACCTCGTGCATCGTCCTGTCATCAATGTTTGACGACACCGATTGAACGTCACCGGAGGGGTTTCGGTTTGTCTCTTGTTCGTTGGCGATGTAGTGCTGCAGATGTGTCAGTGAGAGAGACCTAACGATAGGATACGGCGAATCGTACCTTGGTGCTAGTGATGACCCCAGCAGCTTGTACCGCCGACACTGTTTCGTGCACCAGAACCCCTGACAGATAGGGGTCGCTCGAGAAGCCTTATTTTGTCAGCCCCATTTCGAATTACTACAGCCGAATGGAGTCCTACCTTCCCAATTCCTGCCGCTCAACACGACACGGCCGGCTGGCCCAACAACAGGACCAAGCAGCACATTCACCCCCTTCGTCTTGAACTCACCGCCCATCCCGGACCCCCGCTGACGCGCGAGCACCTTGTTCCAGCTGGCGCCAACATGGATGCCACTCGGCCAGGCACTGACAAAGTCTGTTCCGCGGAGCCCGTTGCCAGCGTCAGCCAGACACATGCCAGGAAACCCGACACGCGGGATGGCGGGAAGAAAGCCAGGACAGCTGGTGTTCGAGCTGGCACCGGCAGTCAAGCTAACCTATCCCGTCGTCAGTTCCATCTTCTGCAAAAACAAATACCTAGAAAGGTAAAACATGGGTGGTTACCTTCTCCTCCAGCGTCATCCTCCCGACCATCTTCCTCGCCTTGCCAAATGCCCCAGCCCATTGTCCTGCACCGGTCATGCCCGCTGTCCCCAGTCAGCACCCGCCCAAACAATCACTACTCTCGCCAGCAAAGGGATACCACTACTCACGCGAAGGATAAACCGGCGGCGACTGCCCATAAAAGAACGAATCATCCCGAATCGGCTCCCCATCTGCATCACTCCCGCTGTTCTGCCCCGCCTTGGATCCGCTCCCATTATTCTTGGGCAGTGCGGCCAACCCGGCCAAGCCACCGCCGATGATGAGTAGGAGGACGGCGACCAGGATAGCGATGCCGCGCTTGGTCTTGAGGAAGGGGAAGCGCTGCGTCAGCTTTGATTGTCAACTGCTGTTGGCGGCCGGGGTAGTATATGGTGGGGGTGGGGGCGGAGGGTGAGGGGGGTTGTCCGCTCCCAAGAATGGTTTTGAGGCAGGGCTGGCTGTCATTTTTGCGGGGGTTGGCGAATACACTGGATGAGTGCAATTTCAGAATTAAAGGCCAATTTGTTGTTGAGGGGTAGTTCGTTTTCTGAGTTGCTGGTTGGGGATTGATGTGATGTTTGTCCCGATCGTCAGGAAAAGGGGGGAAAGGGCGTAATGTAAACAACACGCAGTTGTCACCGATTGAATGCCTCTACTCCGTAGACTCAGGACATCGATGGCTTATTTTGGCTGAGATTGAAATCGATGAAATCGACGCAAGATTTGAAGAATTTCTTAATTGGTGTTTCTGAAAGTCAAGCAAGCGGTGGCATCTCAACTGTTCAGGAAGTCGTCGCCAACAGCACCTGCTGTGTTTACTTTGCCCTCGGAGCACAGAAACCACCTGTGCCGCCCGTTGCCCAGGTGCCGCGGTGAAGCCGCGTCAGCCGCGCCTAGAGTCAATTTTGTGGGCCCCAGCTGTGTCTAGCCCATCCGGGTAGGGATGTTTTATTTTGACTGACAACCAGTCACTGACCGTCAGTGACGGTAAAA